>CAJNIZ010006624.1:53623-78517 GCA_905231905.1 Symbiodinium pilosum | reverse complement strand
CCCCCCCCCCCCCCCCCATGGTAGCATAGGCAGCGTGTCCGGCAATGCCTAACCTTCCAGTGCCCCCAGAGTCGATTGTCCAAGCAGAATGTGCGCAGGGGGCGTATGCAGTGGCAGATGTCCAGAATCGGTTCAATCCCGACAGGATTTAGAAACGGTCTTCCTATTGAAAGACATGTAGTAGCCGATAGCGTGCGCAAAAAATACTCAATATATATGTTTGGCAACCCTACTCCCCACCCGCATGAAGTATCAACATATGAGGCATAGTCTAAACTCCTTAAAAAGGCGCTATATAGTGGATTAATGGCGATTGTATAGGGAGTTATTATAGGGCTTGTCAAGGGGGATGCTAGGAGTTTAGATTATAGCTCATATTGCCAGTACTGGTTCATGAAGTTCAGGCTGAGAAGCTCGTCTCCATATGAGTTGAGCTATAGTCTTAACTCCTTCATGGGGGTTACATCTAAATCCTCACCTCGAACTCTGAATCCTACACGGTTTAGTAGGGTTTGGGATTTAGGGTTCAGGGCAAGCCCCACACCCTAAAGTCAGGCGTTTGTGGCGCCGCTTCCTCTGGTGCTTCACTCGGAGTTGCTATGGCCGCTGCCACCTGCCAGGGACCTGAATCAGTTTGGGTTTAAGGTTTAGTTCATCAAAGCGAAATCGCCCCCATAGCGAGGTTAGGGGTATGTAGGGATTACAGTGGAGTTATCGGGGGTCCTTATTTGACTGGGTGTTCGTAGGGTATAACGAGAATATTCCATTCTTCCCCACTATCCCCTAGTAAGTTATTCGGGGTTATGGGGGACTATTTTGAGAAACTTCCCTATCATACCTTAAAAGCCCCTTCATCTAATGCAAGCATTATAGTCCTAAAGTCCTTGTATAGGGTGTGAGTCCAGGGGTATAATTCAAGTACCTGAGATTGGTTCTAAGCATATGAAGGGGTTAGATGAGGACGGAATGTTCTAGGTTCTAGGGTGTTTTAGGGTTCAGCTTTGGGGTGTTGGGTTTCAGGTTTTAAGCCATTTTACACCTAGGGTTAGGGGTTGGAATTTCGAGATTAGGGCTAAGAAGCTGTTTCCTAGGGCAATCTAGGGATCAGAAGGGCATTAAGTGGTCCTCGTTAGGGATGATCTAAGGACTACTTTGAGAAATGCCCTACATGACACTACCCTCCCCCAAACTAACATGGAAGGTTGAGAGCTTTCGATTTTTGACGTGGGCTATATGGGGTTCCATATGCAATACTGTATTATAATCTACTAAAATATAGTACAATATATTATCATATACAATAATATACTGCAATCTACTATAAGTAATATTGGTTGGAAGGAGGGTAAGCCTCCAACTTCAGGGCCACAAACCCCAAACCCAAACAACATAGACTATTGCCAGTACTTAGGGTTTGGGGGTGTCATTTTGGTTTTAAAGTTTTTAAAATTATGGAAATGTCGGTACCCTAAGTAATGGTAAGTTTACATGGGCTTGAGACTTTAGGGTTTATGTGGAGTTTAGGGTCAAGGGTTCATTTAGGGTTTGGGGCTTTGGGTCTACAGTAGTTTGGCTGAAATTTTAAGGTGGGAGTTTAGCAGGTGGGCACCCTAGATAACACTGATATTGGGGAACTAGAAGAGTGGTATTATGCGCATGGGGCTTTGTGGGGAAACTACCCGCACCTGTAAGTTCCTCACATAAACAATTGCGTAGTAGAAGCCGTGGATGTGCAGCGTCAGGGCAAGATTCTATGCTTTGTAGTTTGGGTTGGGAACCCTCCAAATCCGAAACCCTCAATGCTGCTGCATGGCTAGCCGCTTGTGTGTCGTGTGGCCCTCCAAATGCAAGTCATGTCTAGCTCACGTGGGTTTAGGGTTTAGGGTTTAGGGTACAAAGGAACTAGGGGCTCGTCTTGCATCCACAAGGCATCGGTGCAGAATCAGCCTGTTGTGTGGATCCGTCCGGGCTTCCTAATTCCAGCGATCGGGCCAGGGCAGATGTTTCGTCTACACGTGTCAATTTACAGTCCCCCCTAAGTAGATAGAATATGGGGTATATGGGGATCTTATTATGATATACCCAAAGCCATATTCTATGTACTTAAGGGGAACTATACACCCTAAACCCTAATCCATAGATAGTAGTTTCCATTTTCTTTTCCATTATCCCTATATAACCCCCAATATAATCCTAATATTCTATCTACTTAAGGGGGACTATAATTCAAGCAAGGGAACCGGCGGTGCAAATGGCTTTCACACCAGTCTCCGCCGTTGCTGCCCCGAGCCGCTCCTCGGAGAACGCATGGGCCAAGCTCAGGAGCCAGAGCCGCAGCGCTGAAACCGGACAGCGGTGGAACGCACACCGGTTTGTCCT
Organism: Symbiodinium pilosum; assembly: GCA_905231905.1. NCBI lineage: Eukaryota > Dinophyceae > Suessiales > Symbiodiniaceae > Symbiodinium > Symbiodinium pilosum. The sequence continues at coordinate 76,138 of CAJNIZ010006624.1, read as the reverse complement.
TCAAGATCATATTACAATATATTATATTATATTTTACTATATTATATAAAAATTGACTAAAATTGTATTATACTATGTTATATTATATTATATTAAAATTGTATTATATTATGTTATATTATATTATCATATATCAAAATCTGCTATATTGTGTTATATTATACTATACTATATGATAGTGACTTCGCCACGACTGACTTTGTGTTGCCCCTGCCTTGTCCCACGGTCGGCGTGGTTGCAGCAGAAAAATATTGACACCGCCTTGCAGCATTCCGCACGTGCGAAACTGCCGATGCTGCCACGGGTCCCTCTCCAGATGCACAATCAGTGCGCGCGAAAAGAGCCCTGGGGCGTTATTGGCTTTAACCCTAGCCAAAAGCCCTTGCCCAAAAAAACCCACCTGACAAATGGGGCTTTCCCCAAACTAACAGGGAGGTATGTCTTGCAAGACAGCTTGAGCATTACCAACTTGACTCTTAGGCTCACCTAGTTTTAATTGCTTCGGAGCCTCCATGACCTTGAACCCATAAACCCCAAATGCATAGGACCATAATCCATAAACCATAAACCCCAACCCATAAACCCTAAACCCATAGCCCTAAGCCACAAACCCGTACACCTCAAACCTTAGACCACTGAACCCATAAAGCCCAAACCCATACACCCTAAACCTAAATCCATACACTCTGAACTCTAAACCCTCCACCCGTCACAGAGGTCTTGTTGTCACCTGCAAACCTTCAACCACAGGGCTCCACACCCTAAGCCTAAAGCTGTTTTGGGTTTGCTTCGAGGTAGTCTCTTGGGACTTGGGGTTTAGGCCTTAGGGTCTACGTTGAGGGGATTTGGGAGTTAATTGGCATATGCTCTATCCTTTTTTAATAGCCCCCTGCTTGCCCGACTGCAGCCTATGTTTCTCAACTCCTTAGTAATCACAACGTCCTACAATCTAGCGTAGTCGAAGGTTTAGAGTGTTAGGTTTAGGGTTAGAGATTCCATGCTGTCGCGTTGGATTTCCCTGAAGTGTTAAGCTGAGAGTACCTCAAAGACCGGGGCGTACCTTCACGGCCACAGGGGTGTAGAAGGATTATGAGGGTGCCTTTGGGTCTTTACAGTGGTCGTGAGAAACTTCCATTTCAAAGAACCAAGGGAAGGTTCAGGTGGGTAACTCCTGGGTGGGTATTTCCATGTGGGAGTCTTTGAAACATCCCTATTGAATCATGAAAGAAAACCCGTACAACCTCCTTGCAGCCTCCATATGGAGTTTGACAAACTCCCATGTAAAGGCCATATAGGGCTTACATGAAGTTGCAGCAGGGTTCATTCGGCGGTGAGTACCTTAAATCCATCTCCCATACGCTAAATTTTGCATCCGAGCCCTACACCCTAAACGCTGCATCCTAAAGAAAACCCAAATCTGCGTAACTAAGCCTTAGAAGGATGTTGAAGGTTTAGGAAGGGTTCAGAGTTGAGGGCTTCGGATTGTTCAGGGATCTTTGCAGTGACCCACTCCTTTACCACAGCTTGCTACTTGTAGCAATACTAGTACGAATAGTTAATAGTGATTAAGGATCAGAAGGCGACGTGCTGAGAGTTTGTCTACGCTACGCATACGTGGTGTAGGCTTCAGGAATTGGAGTTTAGGGTTCAGGCACTTGCATCCCAATATAGTGGGGATTATTTCCCCAATTAGTGGATGATCGAACGAACATACTAAATTGAAGATGACATGGAAACTAGATTTGTAGAATGTTTTAGGGATTAGGGTTTACAAAGGTTAGGGGACCATTTGGGGGTCGCCCGAATAAGGATCGTAAGTTATTGGTGTCTATGTTGGTTTCCCCCATTTATGCCTGCATTATCTGCAAGAGAGAGCGGATTCACCAAAGCATCCCCAATGGGATTTTCACGCTTCAATGGCTTAGGTCCACCGTTTTAGGTCTTTAGATTTTTGGTTTGAGGGTTTAGGCTGTCCTGAAAGGCACCCATCTAAAACCCTAAACCCTGAATGCTAAATTCAATCCCTAAATTCTCCTGAACCCTAAACCTCAAATTCACCAAACCCTAAATAAACTTTAAAACCCTAGAACCCTAAACCTTAAAGCCCTAAAGCCTCAAAACCCTAAAAACCCAAATCCCTAAAGCCCTAAAACCCTTGCGTGTCCGAAAGCTCTGGCTGGGGGGTGAAAGTTCTTCTCTCTCAGGCCCTCTCGTATTGATGACAGCAGAGGCAGGACTGAGATGTGGGCTATAGGGTTTAGGGTTTTAGGTTTTTAAGGTTTTGGGGTTTAGGGTTTTAGGGGTTTAGGGGTTTAGGGGTTTAGGGGTTAAGGGTTAAAGTCTAAACTCCTCAAAGTGGGGTTGTATGGGGAGTTATATAGGGGAGCATTACAGGGGCTACTAGGGGGGATGCTAGGGGTTTAGACTATGGCTCACATGAGAATCCCCCAAGTTAACACGGCACCAAATGGCTTGGCTTCAGGCTTCGGAATGAATACTTGGGGGTCAGGGGGACTTCGTAAGTACGGGGTTACTATATGGGTTATAGGTGTTATTCACCTACTTGCTAAGTCTTCCTGACCCTCCAAGTACAGCTTAGCCAGAGGAATCACCCCCGCCCCTTGATCATAGGTTTTCCCAGCACAGTAAATACCATCGCTGATGGGTCATCCTAGGGGGGGCGTTAGTATATCAGGGTAGTAGGGAAACCCATGAACTTTGCATACCCTACACCCTTAATCAGACCCCAAACTAAATCCGTATCCCTAAACCCTGAAACCCCTAAGCCCTAGAACCTAAAGCCTAACTATTCTTAGGAAGTGGCCGGATTGCATCATTTACCCGCCACAGGATCTGCCTTTAACCGAAGCTTGTCCATGCGGCTACATAGAAAAGAAAATCACGAAAGGGTTTACGGTTCAGGGTGCGATATCTAGGGGTTATATAGGGTTTAGGGTAATCTGGCCTTGGGTTAGCTGGGAACGAGGGAATGGAAAAGAATATGGAAACTACTATGATGGGTTATATACGGACTACTATAAGGATCTATTCCTTCATGCCTTGCTAAGGTAAGTGCAGGGCCTAGGCAGGTTCACTTGAAATTGTGTATTTCTCGAAGTTGTCACGAGCGGTGGAGGGGCATAGCACGTGGGGATGGGGCCACGACGTGTTAGGTTAAGGGCTTAGTGTTTAATTTCTGTCAACATAGGAGTTGTCCTACAAACATCATCTTACTAGGACTAGCTTGCTGTGCAGGTTGCAAAGATGCGACTGGTGCTGGCTGTGTCACCCGTGAAATGCCGCGGTTTACAAAGATAACATTAACAAGCTGAACCCTAAACCCCAGAACCTAAACCCTAGATCCCGAAATCCCAAACCCGAAACGCAATCGAGCTAAACCCACAATTTTATATAGGGTTTAGGATTTACGGTCTGGGAGGTCTGGGGTTAAGGGCGAGCTTAACCCACAAGCTTAGGGTTTAGGATTTACGGTCTGGGAGGTCTGGGGTTAAGGGTTATCCTAAACAATACAATCTAAGTCATTTTCAGGAAGGACCGGGGTGTAGGTTTTGACAACCTACACGTTCTCTACGTGTCCTCTCTGTGCTGTAGGGTGTGCGATCTAGAGTTTAGGGCCAGGATTTAGCGTTGTGGTATGTACTGCACGTTCTGAGCACCCATCCGAGGACAATTAGAACGGTCATGGATGCCCCCTCGACTACCCCCACTCAGGTTCCCCCTTAGTTAAACTGTTCAAGGATGACAAATAAAAGGGCTAACGAAGATTAAGGGGGAACCTAGGGGGGCTTGTATAGAGGGGTGGTTCGGACAACCCATAACCTTCTGAACCAAAAGCTGTGCCAGCCCCAACTGCCAGAAGGTCTAGGGTATGGGACGAGGGTGCAGGGTTCAGAGCGTAGGCTTAAAGTTGCTTGTAACACATCCTTTCTGTATGAATACAAGTTGATGCGTAAAAATGTACATGTCTAGTCCCCCTTAAGTAGATAGAATATAGCTTTGGATAATAAGATCCCCATATACCCCATATTCTATCTACTTTAGGGGGCCTCTATGTGTATATACAGGAAAAGTTTATCGGGTATCACATGGGCCCCCAGATAGGGCAGACTCTGAGAAACCCGGCGTGCCAGTGTAGTTGCGTTGTAGTTCCCTTCTAAGGGTCCTTCTTATATATGGGGGCTGTACTATATAAGCTACGGACTAAATCTAGGTTGGCGGGGACCTATAGGGGGAATATATGGGGGGAGGGATATGCTACAAATTTAGCCCTGGGCTCATACGAGAGAGTCCCTAGGAACCCACCCAAACCCAGAATCAGTTTATTGGGCTCTATCAGGCCCTCTAGACCCTAAACCCCAAACCCTAAAACTCAAAGCCCTGAACCCTCCTCGCCATCAAGCCGCTAGCCCAAACTTGAAATCAAAATGGAAGGTTTGGGCCTAGCATCTTGGGCTAGGGGTGTAGGTACTAACTCAGCTTGGGGTTTAATGTTTAGGATCCTAAGCCCTAAGCCCTAAACCCTTAGGATTTTGGGTTTGGTGAGGCCTTACCCGAACTTTGGCCCTGCATGAGATTCTGTCAATATTAGGGTTTAGGGATCTAGGGGTCCTTCTGGTAATTTAGTATAGCCCCAAATAAGGGCTTATGTCCAGAAATTGGCTCATAACCCCTATAACCCATATAGTAAGCCCACTTATCCCCATTTTTAACCTACTTACTAAGTCCCTCTGACCCCTCAAATATGGGGTAACACTGACAGTAGGCTACACGTCCATGAGTCGTGTCACGTTGTGTCACCTTCATGAGGACTTCTGAGGGCGGAGCCTATTAAGAGAGCAGACTTTGGTTTTAGGGTTCAGGGGCTTAGGGTTTAGGGTAGACGAGGCTTTAGCTTCAGAAGTCATGACAAGACATTGGGCTAATGATGCAGAGGTGGCAGAGCCTGCTCCGGACCGTACAAGTTGGGGTTTAAGATTTGGGAGTTTTCCAAAATAGGGGGACCCCAATATAGACCCTAATATATTATAATCCTTATTATGGGGACCCCCAAAAAGGTACCCCTTATTTTGGGAAACCCACCATTTTGGGATGTAGACTTTCGGAAATAGGCCGCCTTTCACTTCCCTCAAGAAAGGGACTTGCTTTAGGGAAGGACCCTCATTGAAGAACGTGAGCCTGGAAAGGTGCTAAATGTAGAGAAGTTCCAGCTGAATAATTTCACCCGTACAAGCCTTATAGCACTTACATGCTACTAGGTCTGGCTGGTGTAGGGGTACCTGTCTGGTAGCTCCTCGACTGAAAGTTCCATTGAGCAAGTTCAAGGCTCACTGCTCTCAGCAGCTCTTCGATCCCCCATAGACTCCAACTACTGGCCCTGGGTGTCCTCATGAAGCCTGAATCCCAAAGGGGGATTCAGAATTCAAGGAAGCCGTGTCCAAAAACAAGTGATTGTGCGCGAGGAATGGAACTAAGAAATTGAATAGCGTTATGAGGCGCATTTGAGACGCAGAGCGTCACATCTGCATTTACACTACGCATACCTGTGCCTCACAGGTAACAAGATGTGACATTTCGCCCACTGTGCAGTTTTGGTGTATTTCGGGGATACCCTAAACCCTAACCCTAAACCTTATGCCGTAACCCTCAACCCAAAAACTCACGGGCTTCTGGACATGGGAGACCGGTAGCAACTTTAGATGACTGCAACGGGGTCACAGGGGTCCCTACAGAAGATCCTGCAGGGCCAACATCAACGTTCAAGATTTAGGGTCTAGGGTTTAGGGCTTAGGGTTTAGGGTTACCTCATTTCGCAGCAAGACTGATGCTTCTGCCTTGCAGCCTAAGGACCAACATGTGGTGTCATACATTGCGCTAAAAGCAGTTACCCCAAAAAGTCATCCCTCATATGAAGCCACACAATGCCTGCAGGTTCCTTGAAAGGACCGCTAAGCCCTCAACCCTAGATCCTAGACCCGAAGCCCTATATCCCTAAGCCCCTAAACCATAAATCTGAACCCTAAACACCTAGATTTACAACCTCAGGTATATGCCCCGGAACCCCTGAGATACTCCGTGGCCATCCCCCCCCCACCCCCGGCACCAGCCTGATCAGTTTAGGGTTTAAGGGTTTAGGGTTGCCCAGAAAGTCCAATATCCCATGATTGAGAATATAGCCTAAATTGCACTAGGATTCCTAATATGGTTTAGGGGTTTAGGGTTTACATGGCATCATGCAGATTTGTTTTAACCCTAAATTCGAGACTCCTGGGCCCTAAGCCATTCTTGTGCTTTGCGGGATTGGCGTTCTTCCGGTTTTTACACTAAACCCTCAACCCTAAACCCTGAACCTTAGGGATCCTGGGGCCCTTACGCTAATAATCTTACTAATGTTTACAGTGGCTATAGAGATATACAGGGATATATGGCGTGAAGGATTTGGGGCTTCAGAGTCCATGATCTAGGCAAGCATATCACACAACTCTGTAGTCTATTTTGTATTATTCACTGTAATTTTCGAGGGATCTTGCCTAAGTGGTTTTCTACGCAGAGTTCTTGTGGAGCCTGAAACCCCCTCATGTACATGGGGTTTTCCCAAAATCAGGGATATATAGCGTTGCGAGCTCTATATTGGGGTCCCCTGTTCTGGGCAGTTACCATATTCTGGTCATGGTTGTCAGGTTTTCCTTTAGGTCTTGGCGTTGAGGGCTTAATATCTAACGGCCTGGCGTTCTTGGGCTTGGGATTGACGAAGCGGTTTAGGCTTTGGGTTTGCGATTCCTTTCAATTTTAGGTTTGCGGTGGTAGCTACCAAACCAGGCAAGGAGTTTTATGGGTGTTCTTGAAGCATTGTACCTCACACTATTACATACACGAGTTGAATGGTATGGTAGGTTGTGAGGGTAGGGCTCTTGGGGTGGGTGATGTTAGGAGAACCCAGGAAGTAAGGGTTTGGAAAAACTGTTGGTCCAGGACTTACCGCACTTGGGGGGTCAGGGGGACTTAGTAACTAGGTTAATAATGGGGATAAATGGGTTTACTATATGGATTATAGGGGTTGTTAACCTACTTACTAAGTCTCCCTGACCCTCCAAGCAGGGTCTAGGCTTACGCGTTACTTGCAGGTTTTTGTCAAGGTACTTTTAACTTGCTTATATCTGCACGTGTAACCCAACTACAGGCCACGTCAGTCCCCTAATCCGCCTTCAAAATGTATCCCCCAATCCGCCTACAAAATGTATTATGTGTACAGTCACAGGTAGGTTTTCATTACCCCATGGACCAATCTGGTTACAAATGGTCTGTATATATATATACACATTATATACAGTTATAAGTGGTAAGTAGGTCATAATTACCCTGAATCTCCAAGCGCCGTTTAAGGGTTCGGGCTAAGATCTTCTTTCGTATTTGTGGATTCCGGGTTAAGCTCTTCCCTTCAAAGCCGCGAATCCGGGAACCCGGAAACCCGGGAATCCGCGAATCCGCGAATCTGCGAATCTGCGAATCCGAAGCCGTGAAGCCGACGCTGTCAGGATAGATCTGCATTCTTTCCTAGGTGATCGTCCCTTAACCCAAACCTTGTCATTGTCCCTGAAGGCTCTCCTTTGTTTGCAACCCTGAACCTTTAACCCTAGACCCTAAACAGGGGCTTACCAACGTGCCAAGAAGGTCCAACTTTGCAGCATGTCGATCACACTCCATGTCGGCCTGCTGAGCGGAAGGACAGTGCAGATTGAAACTGGGCTGGATGTTGAGGTTGGGGTATTCAATCGACGTGCGCAGATGGCTTTCTCAGTTGGAAAGGGCAGACTTGTCCACTCGAGCGGATCAGTTTGGATGAAGCAAAAGCAATTGGAGACTGTAAGCTGCGAAATGAAGATTTCCTAAATTTGCAAGTGCAGCAAATTACAATATGTGCTACCAGAGCACTTTCGCGCGCGGCATTTGCCGTTGTCCTTGGCGATGGATCTGTGGTGACGTGGGGCAGTGCTAGCGCAGGTGGAGCCAGCCGCGCGGTGCAAGATCAACTGAAGAATGTGCAGCAGATTCAAGCCAGTGACAGTGCTTTTGCAGCCATCCTTGCAGACGGATCCGTGGTGACCTGGGGTGATGCTGACTTCGGTGGCGACAGCAATGCGGTGCAAGATCAACTGAAGAATGTGCAGCAGATTCAAGCCAGTTCTAGTGCTTTTGCAGCCATCCTTGCAGATGGATCCGTGGTGACTTGGGGTGATGTTGACTTTGGTGGTGACAGCAGTGCAGCGCAAGATCAATTAAAGAATGTGCAACAGATTCAAGCCAATTACCTTGCTTTTGCAGCCATCCTTGCAGATGGATCCGTGGTGACCTGGGGTAATCCTGCCGGCGGTGGCGACAGCAGGGCTGTGCAAAATCAACTCAAGAATGTGCAGCAGATTCAAGCCAACTCGTACGCTTTTGGCAGCCATCCTTGCAGATGGATTTGTGGTGACCTGGGGCAATCGTGGCTCCGGTGGCGAGAGCAGTGCGTTGCAAGATCAACTGAAGAATGTGCAGCAAATTCAAGCCAGTTCCAGTTCTTTGCAGCCATCCTTGCAGATGGATCCGTGGTGACCTGGGGCCATGCTGACTTCGGTGGGGACAACAGTGCGGTGCAAGATCAGCTTCGGGTGTCGGGGATGTGGGTTGTAGAGCCCTGAGCTTGCCGTAAGTCTCATGCATGGGACTTCTTCTTCCACCCCACAACCGACTTCATGTCTTTTGCAGCTGGCCAGAGGTTACATGTGCATTGCTGAAAAATCGCTGGCAGCTTTCGAAGTGGTCCTGACGCCCAGACCCCTGGGAGAATCTAGAAAGTAGATCCCCCGAAAGGGTTCCTAGAATTGACCTAAGAATAGTACTGTATACGGTACCACATTGGGAGTTGTACTTTCTAGATCCTTCCAGGGGTATAGGTGTTTCATATTGACTTGGATCGAGGCGGAATTCCGTCATAGTGTTCTTGCAGTTGATGTAGGGACAGCAAGGCGTTGAATTATTGTACGGGGGAGCATATATTTAGTGATTCAGTTCCTTCTGGAGCCCTAAGTCCTAGACCCCAATCAACAACAACTAGTTTGGGTGACTTAGTTTTTTTTTCCTTCGGTAGGCTTCCAATATCTTAGGGTTTTGAAGCTGGTTGTTTCTCAAGAGGTGCACCACTAACGATCGTCCTCGCTGATAATCAATGAATATCCTCTTATGTATACACATACGTTGCCATAAAAAGGGCTTGGAAATTGAAATGCTTGCAGAAACTAAGCTAAACTGGGTTGCTGTTAAGGAACTGAATTTGAGTTACAATATTACATATTGGTACATAGTAAATAGTAAGGTCGCCTCATTCTAGTAACTTAATGTAAGATCCTGAACGGCAACCCAGGGTTTTAAGGGATGGTGATTTCTTTCTTCTCTTATTCCAGTGAATGGACCTCTTCACGCATGATTATAAGGGTCCTTTCAAGCGCGTAATTAAAAGCGCAACCCAGTAGACTCTTTGCATTTCTTGGACTGTCATTGCTTTTGCTCTCTTCGAGAGGTTGACAGTCCCGGCTTTTCAAGGTTTGCACGGCTTCTAAACCATCACCCGAAGTCGTTGACTTCTAAGTTGTAACCTCTCAAGTACAGCCCTGCAGATTCTTGCGTCCATTGGACTGGCATGGGTTTTGTTTCCTTGGGAAAGTTTGCAGCCTTTCAAGATTGCACGGCATCTAAAACGCCGACTCGTCGACCCAGGTTTAGTGATTTTTCGTCCCAGTGCAAGCTCCTGAGCGCTGAGTCTTAGACAGTAGTGCTTAAATCCAAGCTTGGAACTATGTGCTTCGTCCATGGACCCTACTAAATCCTGGGGTCTTTATCTACCTGCTATATACCCTATAAAACTTCTGGAATCTCCTGAGAATCCTTCAAAAACCACATGCAGGGCCCGTGGTAAGGGCCCAGGAGTCAGGTAGAGCCGTTATCAGGGACCCTAAACCCTAAACCCTAAACCTTAGGCTAATCTCTGCCATGAGTCTCCAAGCAATCTTGAGCCCTTCCTAGACCCTCCAAAGTAGTATTTTCTTGGTAGTCCTAACAAGAGTCCTAACCAAAAAACCATACCAAACCCGAAAAGGAACTACATTGCAGGGTCTAGGTAAGCCCTATTGTAGAGCCTTAAGTAATAACCCCCTCTCCTTAATGGGAATATGTAATAGGGATCCAAATATATGGGCCCTTAAAAGGAGGGGGTTTATAAATCATGGGGTTAAATTCTGCTGCTTCAGCTACCGCTGCTGGGCTGGTTCTCAAGCTGCTAGCTGCTACCAACAGTCGCAATGCAGCTACGACGGTAGCACCCCAGAAAGTCCAATAGCCCTCACTTAGGGAATATACATCAAACCATATTCGGGTTCCTAGTATTCCCTAATCAAAGGATACGTGACTTTCTGGGACTTTCACAGGTACTGCTCCTAAAATTGAGTTTATGTCATTTTCTGATAAGTCACAAATCCTAAGCCCCAAATCCCACACACTATACATTCATCCCAACTCCTACCAAGAATCGCCTCTGCAGCTTCAGATTTCAGGATGGCTTGCAGGAAGAGGGCAAATGCATGACAATGCGCAGCCGCAGCAGCAGCAAGAACAACAACAGCCCTCTCAAACAAGGATTAGTCGACAGCCGTGCGTTCAAGTGGACTTGCAACAGCCAGCTGGACTATGGCAGAGCTTTTCACGCCACTCTTCAGGGTTGCTACCCTAAGCGTCTCGATTCGAAGAGGTCCTCGCAAGTGCGTGAATGCTGTGTAGGTTGTAATGTTGTACTAGCAGACAAACCATGCTGCAAGTACTCGAATGTAGTAGCCGCTTCCCACTTCGAGGGCTAGAAGCCTGGACCCACACTCTGAACCTTCAACCATGGAAACTATTCTAATGGGGTTATATAGGGATTATAATATATTGGTTATATAGGGGATTTGGAATCCCAAGGCATTTGTTCAACCCTAGCACAGCAAACTTCACCCTGAAATCCTCGAACCCCGTGATACTGCTGCCGCGTGTGTGCCGCTCGAATGCGGCTGCATACGTTGAGCGTCCAATGGCCAGGGCCTTTCACAGGATTCTAAACCCTAATCTGCCGAATCCCTAACCCCCTAAACCCTAGACCTTAATCCCTAAACCTCAGGCCCTTGTTTTCTGGCATCTTCGGGTACAGGTTTGATTCTTGGGAACCCTAGATTCTAGGTCCCCCAACATCCCCAGCTGTTCTACGCCTGGGAAGGTTCCCCTTTTGTACATTAGATTTGGCATGTGCAATATATAATGTATTCTGTCGGCTTCTTAGGAATGCTTGTTCAGTTTTATCATCAAACATATGTTTATTACAGGTGCAAGGGGGCTACAGTATATACTGATTCAAGTGGGAAGGTCCTACGCTCTGAATGACTCTACTATGCAAGAAGCTATAACTAACAAGGTAGAAGGTACTTCGTGTGAGGCAGGATTTCAATCCTAGGGGGCCTTCGGAGGTAGATGAATCATTACTACCCTAAACCAAGTACCTGGCTTATTGCTGTTATTTTGATAATTCTGCACATTGCCGAGAGTGATAAGTTATATTTATTACAATGATCATTACGGTATTTCATACCATTCCTACTCAAAAAAGGTGACGTATGTTTGCTTGCAATACTGTTGCTGACACGATGGTGTACTGCTACTGTTCTTCATAGCGCTACCGTGGCTATTCTCACTGCTATGCTCGTTATTGCTGCTACTACATACTGTTGTTATGTCCAAGGTGGCCAAAGTGTCGATCTGCCCGCCTCCCACCAATAACCCTCCGTCACGTTCACCCACACACCTGCAGCATCGTGCAGCTGAATTGAGGATCCATTTTCTGGTGGAGTGATCTGGTTAGCTGCAGTCGTCCATGAACGACCTTGTGGCAACTCGTGGCCTGGAGGCATTCGTCAGCGTTTCCTTGCCTGCCGGCCTCCCACCAGCCACAAGCAGGATGGTATCTCCTGCTCCAGGCTCTGGCTATTTTGATGCGCTCAGCATGCGGTGGCCTCAATTTCTGTTAAACAGCGCACATCTCATATAGATGAGCTCGATTGCGTCTGTTCGCCAAGACTCTGCCTCCTCCGTCAAGGCATGAGCTTTCCATGCGGGGGAGCGAGGGAAGCAATGGATCCAGAATTTGTTGAATTTTATATCATGATTTGAAAATTATCCTTAGCTACTTTGTTCAACAACCCTTGGGGCATTTAAATGAAGATTTAAAATGTCTGGTGTGTTAGGGAAGCAGAACCAAGGGTTCCTCGATGGTATAACTCCTGTTAAGCCCTGTATGGATTCAATTCAAGGTAGGTGAATCTACGGATATGAGCATATAGAAGGATGCAGGGATCGCAAGGTCTAGAGATCAGGAAATAGTCTTACTCCCATCCCCTCAGGATTTTTTTTACGTTTTGGCAGAAGTCCCCAAGGGACTGTCAACAACAGTTTCGATTACAGGTTTGGGGGGATTACAGCTAAACCCTAAACCCTACACCCTAAACCCTAAACCCTAAACCCAAACCGTGGGTTTGGAGTCTGAGTGTAGAAGGATGAAGGGTTTTCAGGCACGGGGCTCCAAGAGTTGGTATCCATTTTAGGGTTGAGGGTTTTGGGGTTTAGGGTTTAAGGGTTTAGGGTTTAGGGTTTGGGGTTTAGGGTTTAAGGGTTTAGGGTTTGGGGTTTAGGCCTTAGGGTTCGGGGTTTGGGTTCTTAGGATGGCTTAGGGTTAACTTTTCGGCCCCTGGTCAAAAGGCGAGAGCTTTGTGGTCAAGGTTCCCTTCAAATCTATGGCCTCAATTTCGGTACCACAATTATGTAGGGTCGAGGGTTTAGGGTGTTCTTTTTGCAGGAGTCTTGTTATTAATGTAGACTGGATTCTCAATAGGGGCCTCCAAAATGATGTTTAATTTTGGGCTACTAAAATCCAAATAACAGCCAAAAATGTAACTGTTAGTGGCGTTCTGAGGCTAGTTTAGTTCTGTTAGGGCTGTAGATTCAACTTCTACCGGCTCCCGCCTCCCTTGGCTGTTGGTTGGTGGCCACTGCATGATGGTGTTGTGGCTACATGAGCTATAGTCTAAATTCCTTAAAGGGCATTATTTAGGGGTTATATAGGGGAATATATTGAGGGGGAGACTAGGAGTTTAGAGTATGGTTCACTCCGAAATTTCTCAGCACTATTGCGGTTCACACTGTTCGGGACTGCCCCTAGGCGCCCGTCTAATTCCGAATGCGCTGCGACCATCTTAGACAGAGTTTGCTAACGAGAAGAACTGGGGGGGGGGCTTGTATTCCACGAGCGGTTTTTCTTCGTAAGAGGCTGCAAATGCCCCAAACCCCCTAAAGGATTCGAAAAATGGAGCCTCCCAATAACTTCCTAGCTTCCGGAATGCGGTAAGTTTGGGGCTGTTTCATGTTTTTTTGGATCCTTTAGGAGGTCAACCTGGAACTCAAATCCTAAGTCAAAGCCGCTATGAAAACCCCATATCATTTAAAGACGTAGAGCCCCATGGAACTGCTGGACCGTCTACCTAACATGGCTTAGCGTTTCGGATTTGGGTCTCGTAAGTGTTCCCACACCATTCGTCAAAGCCCTAAGCTCCCGAAACCCCGAACCCCTAAACCCCCAAACCCCTAAACCCTAAACCCCTAAGCTCTAAAATCCCGGACCCCAAACTGACCTGCACTCCGTGAAGTTGAAACCCCTTTGCCCTGTTAACAGAACCCTGGTCCCGAAACCCGGAACTCAAGAGTTTAGGGTTTAGGGTTGAATATGGGCGTTTCCCACAATTAGAGAACCCTTCTAAGGAACTATTTAGGGGTTATGTAGGGGATATGGGTTTAGGGATTGGGGTTTCGGGTTTCCCAAAATTCGGGGTACCTTTTTGGGGGGGTCCCAATAATAGGGATTAGAATATTTTGGTGTCTATTTGGGAAACTACCATATCCAGCGCCCGCTGTAGCCCCAAGTACCTATATGTGTGTTATACCTGTTATTGATTTAAGCAGAATTACTACTCAGCTGTAAGTAGTTGGCGTTACCAGCCAAAGCCCTAAACCCAAACCTTATAAACCCTAAACCCTAAAAACCCCAAGCTCAAAACCAGAGCCAATTCCAAGGCCTCAGCCTGTGCTGGACTTAGCCCTGGAAGGGTTTCGGGTGGCTTATAATCCTCAGCCCTTAGCCCTGAACCCTAACCCCTAAACCCTTATCCCTAAACCCTAAACCTAAACCCTAACACTACCTATGGTTTAGGGCTCAGGGTTGGTCAGGAGCGGCTGGGATTGCTTCTTGGCTTTCGGTCGGGTATGGCTGTAAATTCTTTTAACTGCCACAAAAATCCATGTGTTTCAGGATTCAGAGAGTAACGCTCCTGAGGGTCAGGGCGATGATTGTGGCAGAGAATCCTGGGGCTTCTACAAACCCAGCTGGGATATGCCGGAACCCTCAAAACTCCTTGGGACTTAGCTTGGACCTTAGGCCCTTAAGCTATTGTAGGTACCTAGAGGTTAACTCTTAGTAGGGTTTTAAGTTCCACATACAAAATTAATGGCCTTCTTTGCCGGCTTTTGGGCCTGAGGTCCCGCTATGGCTTCACGGCTTCAAGTTTCTCACCCTTAAGACCCGAACGTGGTTTTAGGCTGTAGGGATCAGGGTTCATTAGGGTTTAGGGTTTAGGGTAGATCTTGCTAGCGAGTGCTCAAGCCAGATCCTTCTAGACCATGCATTTCCGTACCCTTACAGGGTACATATAGGGTATACATAGTAGGTATATCAGGATCTTAGGGTGAAAGGCCCATACTAAGGGCCCATGGTTTCAACCATAGACTCTACCATAAACATGCATACACCATGTTTGCTTGCACTCAAGTACCAGCTATACCTTTTGTCATCACTTGGGCCCAGAGCCGTTGTAATCCCAAACCCTAAATTCCTAAACCCCTAACCCCTGCGCACCTAAACCCGAAACTCTACACCCCAAACCCCAAACTCAAAACCCCTAACCCCTAAACCCTATCAACCCCAAAGTCTAAACCCCCAAACCCTTAGTTTAGGGTTTATAAACCCAAAACTCCCAAGCCCCAAGCAAGTAGCGAGATGGGAAACCCGCCTAATTCACACGTCCCGGAGCTTGCGTTCAGGCTCCACGGTTTAGGGGTTTTCTGTTTTGGTTTAGGGGTTTAAGGTTTAGGGTTTAGGGGGTTTAAGGTGCAGGGTTTAGGGGCCTAAGGCTTAGGATTTAGGATCCTGCGCCCTGGACCTTAGGGTTTAGGTTCGGAGGTTTAGTGTAGCCCCCTGGCCAGGACCCTTACATGTAGTTCCTTCTCGGGTTTGGTACTGTATGGTTTGTTGTGGATAGGACTGCATTGGAGGGTCTAGGTAACTGTTTTAGGGTTTACGCTAGGGTTTAGGGTTAGGGCATTTCGAAACCTTAACCCGCAAGCGCGTTGACCCTCAGGGGGGTCATGAGCGGCCGCCCCTAAGTTCTGTGTCGTGATTCCAGAACCATGGGTGTACCCCGAAGCCCACAATTTTAAAGGGTTCCCTAGATGCAGTCCCCAAGGGTCGCTTGAAAGGGTCCCTACGCCCAGGCGCGAAATGCTAGGGGTACAACCTAAATTCCTGCACCCAACCCCAAACCCTAAACCCTAAGGTAAGGGCTGATCCATTTTGTGAATTCTTCTTCAACTTCACCATTTCCAATAATGTATGGGGAATCTTTAATATCAGGGGGGAAATTAATATTAGGGGGTGGGGGGAAATCCACAACCCAAATGAGCGGGCTATGAGCCAGCTAGCGTCAATATGGGGAAGCAAATCGACAATTTTCAATGGACAATGAAATGAAGACTGGGATTATACAGCGGTTTATAGGGATTATATGCGCTACTGTCAGTGTTAGGTTTCTGAAGGGGCCATTAAGGGCGGACGTAGGCGTCCCTTTGATAGTTTAGTGTAGTCCCAAATACATTCCCTACAGTCATAGGAAGCCATGTCCATTAAGCATATTATGGGAAATCTTTAGCTTAGATACGGGCCGGCTGGCCAGGGCATTTGGATCGCTCAACCCTTATCCATTCAGTTTAGCTATAGTCTAAACTCTTAAGGGGTATACTAGGAGTTTAGGTTATGGCTCAGTTGCAGTTACGCCCTTTTTGCCTGACCTTCTGTTCAGAAGAAACCAGAAATCGATGTCTCAGTTCAATGTGTCAAGCATGAGGATACACTTGCCAAGATGTTTCCTAGAACTTCGCGAATTTCTTTCCCCCCCCAAAAAAATGCTTTAACCACCACCCTCCCCGGTGGAACCAAGCTGGGTGTACCACCTAAGACCTAAACGAGAAAGCAGATACACTACACAGTTTAGGGTTTGTATTTTGTTTTGTGTCTAGGATTTACAGCTGCAAGTGTAGAAGGCTGAGAATAAGGCATTGCCTGCACGTGTACTTCCCGTTTGGGTTGGTTGGCTTGTTGGATAGGACCCGAAAGAGGCATTACATTGGAGGGGCTGCGCAGCCCTAAACCCTAGGCCGTAGACCGTGTCAGGGTTTAGGCTGCACCCTGCGAAGGCCGATGCTTGTGCAACACGGAGTGGTACCAAGATGAGGCCACTGATTGATTTTGATCTTAACGGGCATTCAAGATTCTAGGGTTTGGGGGTCCTCAAAAGAATTCGTACTTGCTATAACCCGCAGTCTCCCAAAATGAGGGGACCCCAATACAGATCCCAAAATATCATAGTCCGTATTATGTGACCCCCCAAAAAGCTAATTTTGGGGGGACAGCAATGTAAGGTTCAGGGTGTAAACCTAGGTTGCGGAAAATTAAGTTTTGGTTCAGACCAAGGTCTAGGAATATTAGGTTTAGCAGGTTATAGTCCCCCTTAAGTAGATAGGATATGGCTTTGGGTATAATATATAAAGGTCCCCATAGACCCCATATTCTATCTGCTTAAGGGGGACTACAGGGTTTAGGGTAAAAAGCCTATCTTAGGAAGATCAGGACCGGGGTAGCAGCATCCCCCAACAACCAAGGAGCCGGTCCCAACCGCTCTCTTTGGCACTCAGCTTGGACCTTAGACCCTTAACTCTTTGGGATTCCCCAAACCCTAAACACTAAAGCCATAGGTACCTATGCGATCCCCTAGATTTTAAACCCTAAATCCTAAAGCCATAGGTACCTAAGGATAAACCCCTTAGTAGGGGTCCTAAGTGCCACGTAGAGCTGAAGCTGAAACCAACACACGCTTTGAACAATAAGCCGGGCTTAGGGTTCAGGGTTTAGGGTTTAGGGCTCAGGGTTTAGGGTTTAGGGTTCAGGGGTTAAGGGCTTAGGGTTTAGGGTTTAGGGCTGTCAAGGAACGCAAAGTAAGGTTACAGTCCCCCTGAAGTAGATAGAATATGGGGCATGTAGGGATCTTGTTATAGGATTTTGTTATAATATATCCGAAAGCCATATTCTATCGACTTAAGGGGGACTATACCATTTAAAGGGTTACGTGGTCTATTCTTTCTATGTATGCAGCAAACAAGCTGGCTTCCTTACAACGGCAGCTTCATTTCCGTCCTTTAATTCCCTGTAAAACCCCTGCATCCCAGGAATCTTTTACAACCCTAGAGCCGAAGCCCTAAACCCAAAACCGCAAAAATTGGGGCTTCTTTCTGGAGGCCTCTGTAGGTAGGACTAGAATGTTGGGGTGCCTTAAGTACCTTGTACGCGTCAGTTTCTGCTCTTTTTTTTTGGGGGTGGGGGGGGGAACCACGATCTCTTTGTTAGTATGAAACAAGTGCATGCGTCATCTTTCAACCCTTGGCCCTTGGGGCCCTCAGTCTGAACCTGCATGCCCCTCTGAGGATTTGGCATTTGCTTGGGATTTGGGTTTTATCCGACTCTCCTGTAAACTGACGTGGAACTGTCTTTGTAGGCGCTAGCCCCTCGTGATCCAGACAACCTGTGGCCCTTTTGATGTTCCATGTTAGTTCAGCAGACTGCAGTAAATCTCAATATTTCCTAAACCTTATATTCCTGTGTGCAGGGGCAGGACATCGAGTTTGACGGACTCGGTGGCGCAATGGCGCCAGCCGGAACGCCAGCAAGGATTCAACCGTTTAGAGTTTGGTGACTTCGGTGGTTGTGTGTCCAGGCTTCAAGAGTCTACCTGGAAATTCTTCTTGCTGCTGATAAGAGGATATTGGTAACCCCAAACCTCAAGCAGGGACCCTATTGTTATCCTCTGACTACTACAGGGTGGTGGTTTTGGGGGTCGGGGTTAACACAAAACCTCTTGGTTGTTGCCATTGTCAGGCTGTTCACGCTAGCTACAGCTGATGGGAAGCTTAGACTGGGCTTAGGGCTGATTATGTTTATTCCTTTTCTTCCTTGTCGTTAAGACATCAATGCCGCATATGTGTCAGTACAGGCGTCGTCCCTTCGATGGCAGAGGTTCGCGGATTGGAAGGGGATCTGTTCATATGATGTGGAGTTTCTTGGCTCGGTGTTTAGGAGGCAGGTTCTAGAAATTAAAGGGCCGGGTTCTGAGCATAGCCACATACTCCACCTCCTTTTCTGCGGCATTCCCATCAAGTGCTACAAGGGTCATGGCTATGAAGAAGTAGTAATTGTAATACTAGTAATAACAGTAGTGTTAGTAATAAAAGAACCGGAGGATTAGGTTGAGCGAATAGAATCACTGCCCGGCTGTCAACTTAGCACTCCAACTTTTAGTACGGTCTAATGTAGGGTATATAGGGGTCATATGGGATTATATGAGGTTTATATAGGGATAATGGAAAAGAAAATGGAAACTACTATTTAGGGTTTAGGGGTTAATGTAGACCCAAGATTAATGACCCCCCTCCTTTTAAGGGCCTGAATCTTAGGATCCCCATTGTAATCCCTACTAAGTGGAGGGGGGCTATTAATCAGGGGTCTACAGTAGGGAAACAACTGTATGATGACAGTCAACCCAAGCCCTTTAGACAACAGAAGGGCTCCGCGGCAACGGGTCATCGGGTATCCTTTTAAGTGATTGAATAGGGAAGGCCAAGGAACCTCACGGTGTCAGAGTTGTTGCAGTAGAAACCAAGGGGTGGGTGTTTCTGAGGTATGCTTTCAGGTGGCACAAACTAAAAGAAAGTCTGCCGTCAGGGTTGAACCTCACAACCTGGTTTGGGTTCACTTTTCACAAGTGAACCCTAGGCCCCTGAACCCCATGCCCCCCAGACCTGAATCCTCGACACTTGCTGGTGCTGTAGGCTTGAGGGGGAGTGGATCCGCATATCTATTCTGATATAATCCCCGCATGTACCCCGCCCCTCCCCCCCATAGTATATATACTTATATTGCCTTCTCCACTGCTCTTTCATAGTATGACCCCTGAACTCCTTCCCAAAGCCTATAGTCCCCGCTAAGTAGATAGAATGTGGCTTTGGGTAAATTATAATAAGGTCCACATATGCCTTATATTGAATCTACTTAAGGGGGACTATAACCCTAAACCCTAACCGCCCAGAGTGAGACGCGGCATCAAGCCTCTCACGTATGTAGAACTCACTGAAGCTTTCTTAGCCGGGAGAGCAGCTGGAGGCCACAATGTTGCCCAGAGGATATGTCAAAGGACAGTTGGACAGCATCCAAAAAACACATATGACGTCAGTGATTTTGCAAAGCCTTTCTCAGGTCTTTCATGAGACTACAGAATCCTTCACCTTCAAGAGTACAAAGCCCAAAGGGTCCATGTAGGTATATGGGATATACTTGGGCCTTAAAGAAGGTATATGGGAACCCCTTTGGGCCCTAAGTATATACCATGTACCTACATGGACCCTTTGGGAAAGATAGACCTGAAGCCGCAAACCTGATGCCCTGGATGAAAACCCTACCTGCAGGCGCAGGCGTAGCCGGAAGTGGTTTGCGGTTTAGGGTTGCCTAAGCCCTAAACCCTAGTTCCGTAAATTGGGGTAGAACTGCAGCTACCTTGCGTATAGCCCAACTCAGAACTATCCCTGGACTTGTAAGAAAACCTTACACCCTAACCTTACACCCTAAACCCTAAACTCTACAGCGAACCCTTAAGCCCAATCCCTTAACCCTAGCCCCACCCTCCATATCCCAAACCCCAAACCCTAAGTCTCAAACCCCAACCAAAAATCAGTGAATCTTGAACCCTCAAGCCAATAGCATCGGGCACAAGATTTCCGCGCAAACCCGAAGCCTCCAGGGAGCAGGTGTTGCGAGCAAAAGCAAAACCTGGCAATGTTTTCTCAGAACCCGGAACCCTCGACAACTCTCAACCCTAAGCCCCATACAACCCTAAACCCCAAACTGAAAAAAGTGCCAAGATCCAGCCTGCGCGCTTTTCCGACCTCCTGGCGTACTCGACAGACATGGTGCGCCTTGCTTGGCTTACAGCCAGATGCTGTATTGGCCCCGAGGGTTTAGGGATTAGGGTCTTGGGTTCAGGGAACCAATGATGGAGAATGAAGTGGAGAAGAGAGTGGAAAAATGAACGGAAACTGGGTTTACATTTGGTGTATGGGGATTGTCGGGACGTAAACTTGGGGTTTCGGCATATTGGGGGTCCCTTATTGGTAGTCCCTTGCATCGGGGGTATGGTATATTTGGGGCCCCCCTACTCATAACAGTGGAATGCCGTTTATGGGTTCCACTAAAGATGATAAATTCGTAGCAGCCTACCCTTGAACCCCAAACCCTAAACCCTTAAACCCCAAGCCCCGAAGCCATAAACCCTTAAACCCCAAACTCTAAACCCAGAATTCTACGTCAGCTTGGTGGGATGTAGGGATGCCCGGCGCGCGATTGCCAATATTGCTTCTTAAAGTCCCTATCTTACATTTGGGTGGTTGTCAAAAGTCTGGGCCCTTTTTTTGATCCTTATTATAATGCAGCATCTAATAGTCGGGATGCCCAAAAAGGAACCACAGATTTGACAACCACCCATTTGTGGTGTACGACAACCCCAAGACCCGTCATCATAACTTCTTCAGGCTCTCTACAGTATATGAGCTATAGGCTAACCTCCTTAAAGGGGGGGGTTATATAGGGGGCTACTGGTCATTAAGTGGGGTGCTATGAGTTTAGACTATGGCTCATATGTTTTCTAGGCTTTCAAACGGTGGTGTTGTCAATATGGCCGCTATCCCCATACACCAGAAATGATTGCCTTCCAGCGTTCTTACTATGATTATTGCATGCAAGAACGATTGTGTTATCAGTTGTAACTTTTTTGATGTTATGGATGAGGTTCGTGATAGAACAAAACTTTTGCAATCACATGTGGACGTGACTTGATATGCAAAACCTAACCATAGCCTTTACATACCTCTAGTTACGCCACATAAGCCCATGTAAGCCTTATGCGGTGTACCCACCTGGTAATTACCCACATCAAAACGCCCTTTACATCATCCTAAGCTTGACACCTTAGTCCCTAAGCCCTGTTTGGGGTTTAGGGATCCCAAATCCTGAGCCCTATTATCTCCTAGGGACTTAGCTTGGACCTTAGACCCTTAAACCTTTGGTTTTTCCTTATGCTCCTATTATAAGTACCTAAGGGTTAACCCTTAGTAGGGGTCCTAAGTGCCACGTAGTTATATAACCCCCATACCCCTGCACGAGGCGTATTTGAGCCGGAGATGGAGGTTGGTAACTTGCCACCTGAGGGGTGTCCCTTCTAAAACACATTCTTATACACCCTTACTTCCTGAAAATCCCAGTATCCTGTTATCATATAGTAGTTTCCATTTTGTTTTCCATTATCCTTATATAGCTCCAGACCCTACATGGTAGTTTCCATCTCGCTTTGCATTATCCAGATGTAACCCCCCAACCCTAAATCCCAAACCGTAAACCCTAAATCTTACGCCCGTAAACCCGAAATCCTAAACCCCTAACCCCTCAACCCTAGACCCTAGACCCATAAATCGAAATCCCTCAACCCCTAAACCCCAAACCCTAAGCCCCTAAATCCCTAAGCCCTATATAATATTATCCGATATATCCCAACATAATCCCTATGTGACCCCAATATCCTGCCAGGGTCAGCCGCTTCGAGGACAAAGCCTTCGGACTGGTGATGTCTGGTTCCTCCGTTCTGAGGCCAGGTTTAGGGTTTAGGGTTTAGGGTCTGGTTCCTCCGTTCTGAGGCCAGGAGGGGGTTAGGGTTTGAGGTTTAAGGAGGAGTGGGGGTCCCTAAGCCCTAAACCCTAAACCCCTAATCCCTAAATGTGGGGGAGTGGATATAGGTACCATGATAGGGGTATATATGGGGATTCTATAGGGATTATTATAGTGTTCCACTTCCGAACTCTCCCTTAAGCACCAATGAGGAGGGGAAGGGAAGTGAGCGGAGCTATCCGGGCCGAATGCAGTGTACTAAGCAATTACCAATATTAAGTTTAGGGTTTAGGGTT
>CAJNIZ010006624.1:28285-53523 GCA_905231905.1 Symbiodinium pilosum | reverse complement strand
CTGTAATAGTGGTAGAATAGGAGTATAAGAGTGTAGCAGGAGTATAAGAGGGCCCTAAACTAATCCTTATTATCCCTATAGTCACTATTACTGGGCAGGGGTGCACCTAGCCAATGCATTTTGGGTTGGGCCCCCGCTCTTGTCGTCATCATTAGTGGTGGGGGCCCAACCTAAAATACATTAAATACCTTGGACTCGTAAGTTCCAGGCTCCTCAACACATTCCCAAGGGCTCCAGTGCAGTTCTTTTTGGGTCTGTTATGGTTTTCTGGTAAGGGGATTATAATATGCTACCTAAAAAGGAACTACATAGGAGGGTCTGGGTTGCTTGTACATGCATTCACACGTTGCTTAGTCTTTTGACACAACGGGATTGTTTGTTTGCGTTTTGTGTTATAGTTTGCTTTCAATGGTACGTGGTGTAGTAAGTCCTTTACAGAAAGCCAGAAGGATATGGAAGATTGGGTTCATAATTCCACAAAACTTCACAAACCACTGAGGGTTGAACCCCTTCCCTCAATTCGTAAGGCTCCGAGAACCTCCTCGACCAATCTCAACAATAGCCAGATCGCAGGTCTCTTTTGTGGTATCTCTTGATTGCTTTAGGTTTTAGAGGTATGGGTACTGTCGATATTAAGGATCTTGCATGGGCTCAGTATGTATTGCAGCATAACTTCCCAGATAGACAGTACCTTACTTAGGGTCACGCAGGTCTTTTGGTTATCATGCGTCTTTCTCAAAATGCACCCTGCATAAACCTTAATGGAGCCCCATCATTCCCTTATGATCCCTGTATCATTGTTCCCCGAGCTTCGTGGGTATCCCTGTTGAAAGAGACTCGCGTATGCAGGGATCTCGATTCGAGTATATACAAGCTGGACGAGGGCGTAGAAGGACCAACCCTAAACCCCTAAACCCTAAACCCCTACACCCCCGAACCCCTGAACCCCACACGCCTAAACCCTAAACCCCTAAACTCTTTCAACCCTGGGGTTTTGGAGGTTACATTAGGTTCTAGAGTTTAGGGTATCCGTATAAGGGGGGAATCCAGCACTCGGAGAACTCGACAGAACCGTCGACCGTTCGAGATCTCCATGAAGCTAAAAGCTAATCCCCAAGTTGGAACACATCTGAAGGGCTTATAGGACCCTATACCCTGCAAAACAATACAGAACCGAATGGGGATCCTAAATAAACTTGCAGAATTCCCCGTATGATGTGCCACTCAATGTTTCATGCTCTTGACTAACCCTAAACCCTAAACCCCTAGACCCTAAAACCCTAAACCCTAAACCCCTAAACCCTAATCCCCTAAACCCTAAACCAAGACCATACCGAGGCTTCCTAAAGCTGTCTTCTACACGAATGCAAAGAGCCATAGAACCCCCAGGGTTTAGGGTTTAGGGGTTTAGGGTTTAGGGTCTAGGGGTTTAGGGTTTAGGGGACCCTAAACCCCTAAACCATATGGGTGGTTGACAAAATGATGGTCCCTTTTTGGATCCCTATTATAATACGGCACCTAGTATTTAGAGTACCCAAAAAGGGAGTACTAGGGTACATATAACCCCAATATAGTAGTTTCCATTTTCTTTTCCATTATCCCTATATAACTCCTATATACTCCCTATAATCCCTATATTTAGGGTACCTGTGGGATACCTTCAGAAGCACCTCGCCGCGGCCTCTAGCTAACAGTCATGGATCAAGCCTTGCTGATTGGGCCCTGCCACAAAGTACCCTACTCCTCTCATGAATTCCGATGTAGTGCCATCATGCACTATCGGCTTCTGAAATGACCCTTTGTCGCGTGTGAGGGGCGTTGTTAGTAGGGTGCATTCGGGGTCCAAAGAACTTGGACTTGGCCTCACGCGGCAGCATGTCCATCACACTCCATGTGAGCCTGCTGAGTGGCCGGAGGGTCTCTATTCAAACTGGACTGAATGCTGACATTGTGCAGTTCAGGCAGCATGCACAGAACGCCTTGTCGGTCGTCAATTGCAGACTTGTTCACTCCTGCGGATGGTTGGTAAATGAAGCAGGTACCATCGGAGAATGTGGATTACAGGCTGATGACGACCTAACCTTGCAAGTGCAGCCACTGATGATAATGGCCACCATTGCGCGGTCGGCTTTTGCTGCCATCCTTGCCGATGGATGCGTGGTGGCCTGGGGCCATGCTCAGCATGGTGGTGACAGCAGAGCTGTACAAGATAGGCTCAAGAATGTTCAGCAAATTCAGGCTTCGGCTGCAGCTTTTGCAGCCATCCTCGCCAACGGCTCCGTAGTGACTTGGGGCGATGCGGACTTTGGTGGCAATAGCAGTGCTGTGCAAGGTCAGCTGTGGAATGTACGGCAGCTACATGCATCTGAGCGCGCTTTTGCAGCTATCCTGGCTGATAGGTCTGTGGTGACTTGGGGAATGGCTGACCATGGTGGCGACAGCAGTGCTGTGAGAGGTCAGCTGAGGAATGTGCAGGAGCTTCAAGCGTCTCAGCGCGCTTTTGCCGCCGTCCTTGGCGATGGCTCCGTCGTGACCTGGGGCCATGCGGGGTACGGTGGCGATAGCGCTGCCGTGCAACATCAACTGAGAGGAGTGCTGCACATTCAAGCCACGCAACGCGCTTTTGCAGCCATTAGTGGCGATGGCTTTGTGGTGACTTGGGGCAATGCGTCTTATGGTGGTGTCAACAGTTCTGTGCAATATCGTGATGTCAAGAAGATTCAGGCCTCTACTGGTGCGTTTGCAGCAATCCTCGCAGATGCATCTGTGGTGACTTGGGGCGGTGCCGGGTTTGGTGGCGACAGCAGTGCTGTGCAAGATCAACTGAGGAATGTGTGGCAGATTCAAGCCTCTGCTGGCGCTTTCGCAGCCATCCTTGCTGCTGATGGATCCGTGGCTACCTGGGGCGGCTCTGTGTTTGGTGGCGACAGCAGTGCAGTGCAACACCAGCTGAGGAACGTGCAGCAGATTCAGGCTTCTGCTGGTGCTTTTGCAGCAGTCCTTGCAGATGGATCCGTGGTGACGTGGGGCCAAAATGTTGTGGTGGCCAAAGTAGGGCTGTGCAATATCAGTCCTACGGCGCTACAAAACGATCCTTGCAAGTTCGCCAGTGAAGGCGACTACTGTACCTTTTCTTGAAAATGATGGTTTCTCATGGCCTGCAGTTGTGATGCTCAGCATTTGCTAAGATTGGAAACGTGCACGTAGTCGTGCAGTCCATATTCCCGGAAGTTCTGTCCACGACGCTGGCAACGGTCGCCTGCTGAAAAGGCTGTAAGTCAGGGCTCAAGGAAACAAACCCCAAAGTAGCCCTCAGTTTCCATATTTCATTTCATTCCTTCACTCCCTACTAACAGCAACCAAGATATGACTACAGAGAGCTCCTGAAACGAGAAGTAAGATCTTCTCCCAAGGGTCAAAAAGAGGCGCCCACTAAACCGACCTTATTAAACATTGGGGAACGAGGGTAGGATTCAGAGGTTCGATTATTTGTCTGGGTTCGGGGCAGTTCTTGCATGCGATTGTCCTGCTTCTGTTCTACCTTGCGGAACTCTCCACTCTGCAAACTGCGCAAGCAGGCAACTAGGGAAGGTAGTTTCCCGAAATAGGGGGACCCCAATACAATGCCAAAACTATTATGATCCCTATGGGGACCCCAAAAGAAGGGACCCATAATTTTCGGAAATCCCAAGCCGTAAACCCCGTACATCCCTATACCCCCCCATATAGGCCCTATGGAAGCCCTATAACACCTCTACACCCTAATCCCTACTTAACCCCTATATAAACCTTATATGACCCCCAAATAACCCCTACAGACCCTCTAAATGTACCCCTAATTTTGAAAAAACCCTCAGAAAGATCTAGCTAGAGACATCGTAAACCTTCTAATATGAGCTCCTTGAAGGAGGTTATATAGGGTTTAGGGCTTCGGGTTTAGGATTTGGGTTTCGGGTTCAGGATTTAGGGTTTGGGGTCTAAACTCCTTAAAGGGGAGTTATATAGGGGATTAGTATAGGTGCTATTATGCGGGATACTTGGAGTTTAGACTATAGCTCATATTGGGCCAAAACAGTTTTCTGGCGGCCCGCAGTATTAGGGGTCTATACTATGTGGGTTTCCCTGATTCATTGGAACCGACCATACGGAAGAGAGTTTAGGAAGCCTTGATGTTGCACTGCCGACAAGCCTTCCCCGTATGTTTTTCCTGTAGCAGCCCGAATAATTACCGATTTTGCGCTATCATCTTACCTTATAAATACAGCATAGACTATCCCCAAACCCCTATTTGATTATTTGTTTCCCACAGCGCTCCAAGCAAGACTCGCTTGGGCAAGGCCACAGCAGAGAAAGTGACAGTTTCGCTTTTTGCATCTTGCCAGCAAAGGGTTGTCAACGTTTTCCACTTCTTCAGCAAAGGGTAGGTGGTCTTGGGTCTGAATCCCTAGACTCCAACCTTTTCTCCACAGGGGCCTGTAGGAAATGATGGGTCATGCTGGTGATGCAGGTAGCTTATGAGAATAGACTTGAGAATTTTGAGCCGCCAACCTTAAATCCTGGACCCAACCAAACTCTAAACCCGGAACAAAGCTAGTACCATTTTCTATTGGGTCGCCCAGCAGCAGTCAGTATTTTCCTTCCACAGCATGGAGTGCCAAAACAACCCCACCACGGAGTTTAGGAAGAGGACTTTGCGACAACAGGCAAAACTATGATTCCAGGGGTTCTGCTCACCATCCCTCCTTTATGAGAACCCTACACCCTAAACCTAAAGCCCCCCAGCAACCCCCCGAGGTACCCCTGAACTAAAATTGATAAGCCCCAACCATCCAAATTGGGCTGGAACCCTGGCGCAGCCATAGGATATAAGGAGACACATGACAACAGTTCAGGCGCTCAAGCAGTGGCTTGTAGTTGTTCATTGGAAGAAAGCTGGGAGCTTTCAGGTTCGGAGTTTAGAGCCAAGATTTTCAAATACGTTGTGTATGACATTGGGATTTGAAGTTCAGGGGTTAGAGTCGCAGGATGCAGGGCGGGTTGAAGCTGGATTTGAAGCCTGTGGTTGAGATTCAGCGTTGATGTCAGGCTGTGCATTCGCCAAATACCAAACGAGCCACAAGAGGGATGACAGGATGAAAGAAGCTTAGGCTTTCAGGGGTTTACGAGTGGCCTAGTGCTTAAGATTTGTAGATTGGATGCTGCCTGGATCAGTCATCCACAAGTCCCTTTTCAAGGCACATGATTCCTAGAATTGCGACATTGTGGGAGCTTGTTGGGAGTCGGGGGCCCACAATCGACTACTACATCGCCCGGTACTCCCTCACCAGAACAGGCCCCCACGTAGGGGTGTAGTATGCTTCGTAATTGCAGGGATTTGAAATGTGCTTTGAGCTACGGGCTACTGTACCTGTGGGATTCCTGCTTTACAGGGCTATTTCATTAAAAGGGCCCTTTTAGGAATCCAGGGTGCGGACCTCGGGTTTGTTACATGTTGCTTCCCTGATCTCAGCTCTTGGACTGAGGTTTCAGCAGGGTAAGTAGGTTTATCATGGGGAGAACTGGGCTTACCATATAGGTTATAGGGGTTACTTACCTCCTTACTGAGTCCCATTGACCCTCCAAGCACTTTGCTTTGAATTGTTAAAGAGCTTTTGGGATTTAGGAAATGGGGAAGATGAGACTTGGGCCTGTTAGTAACTGTAATGCATAACTCATCCTGAAGGTTTGGGGTTGGGGTTTAGGGTTTTTGGGTTTAGGGTGTAGGAGTCAGGATTTAGGGTGTAGGAGTTTGGGTTTAGGATTAAAGGTTTAGGGTTGTTTGGAGTGGGGGGTTAGGATGTCCGGGTTCAAGATTGAGGGTTTAGGGTTAGGATCTCGGACGTAAGGTCAAGGACTTGAGGCTGAGGGTTGGGATTTAGGGTTTGGGGGTGTAGACGGCATCTTTGAGGATTTCTGGCTGTTCGCGATCAACTAAATCAAGTTGTTGATTGGAAGAACTCTGCAGATCATAAGCCAAGAGCTCCTGCTTTCTTAAGCTTTCTTAAGAGTTCCTGGACCCCAAAAGTATGTAAAATGATGGACTTCATGGCTGTTATTATGGGTTTAGGGCTTTTTAACATACTTTTGGGGTTAAGGTTGGCTTTGAAGTTTCTTATGTAATCTAACCGCGAGGAGATATTAAACATACTGATTTCATTGCAGGTCTGCTAGCAGTAGGCAATGAAGTCGCGAACTTTAAGATTTAGCGTTTAGACACGGCGCTAACCATTAACCCTAAACCCTCAAAGCGCTACGCTTGCCAACCCAACTGCACAGACCCTCGTTAGTTAAAAGAATGGAGAATAAACTCGACAAGAGCATGGATAATGAAATGGACACCCAGAATTTAGTGGGGCTCTATAAGGAGTTACGGAACTTGTTGTTTAAATCCAGTTACTACAATCCCGCAGAGCTGGAAGGCAACATTTGAGCGTTTTGTCATTGGTGGACCCTCGTATTTTGGACCCGCCCATTTTCGTCCCATGAAACCTCGTACCAGATGTGTTTTCGAAATTTTGTGTCTTCTAGAAGCTCGGAAAATCCACCACACCCCAAATACTATAGTCCCCCTTTAGTAGATAGAAAACAGCTTTGGGCATATTATAGTCAGATCTCCACATACCCCATCTTCTATCTACTTCAGAGGAACTATAGCCCCCAAACCCCAAAAACTTAAACCCTATATAGTAGTTTGCATTTTCTTTTCCATTATCCAATATAACCCCCATATTCTATTTACTTAAGGGGGACTATACTCCTAAACCCTATACCCTTAAGGGGGACTACACGGGGCCCATAGGTCCAACCTTGGAACCTTGGAATTAATTGTCTCCCCCTAAAACTGTTCCCCTCCAGCCCCTAATAACAGAATCCCCCAAAGACGCGGTTTAGGGTCTAGGGTTATGAGTTACGAGGGTCTTTCCCAGAATTAGGGGTACTCTTTCGGGCAGCACTATCATACGGATTATGGCATTTTAGGGTCTATATATTTCTTCTTACCTAAAACCTGCCATATCAGGGGTTTAGGGAGGTAAGTCATGATCATCCTTAGGGTTTAGGGCTTAGGGTTTAGGGCTTAGGGTTTCGGGTTTAGGGCTTCAGGCTTAGGGGTTAGGGCTTAGGGATTAGGGTCTTTCATCAGATACACCTTCACCTTGGATTTCCATGGTTTCCCCCATCTCCCCATAGTACCCGCCCCGCCCCTAAGGTTTGCTCCTTGGTCAGCTTTCAGCTTTAGAGGGTGTAGTAGCGGAAGCCATGCCCCTCTATAGACCCTAACCCGTCAACCCCTAAACCCTCAACCCCTAACCCCTAAACCATCAACCCCCAACCCTCAACCCCTAACCCCTAAACCCTCAACCCTAAACCCTCAAGCCCAACCCCTCAACCCCCAACCCCTAAACTCTCAACCCCTAAGCCCTAAACCCTAAACCCCTAAACCCTAAATCAAGAATCCTAAATTTTGAAGGAGTACAGCGGACCAAGGTCAATGGCATCTCCATCACACACAAAGGGAAGGAGGCCGGGGGCATCTTGATGGTTTCCGTATTATTCCCCTCTATAGGGTTTAGGCTTTAGGGTTTGGGGTTTACGGGTTGGGGTTTAGGGTTTAGGTCCCCCTCTATACTACCCCCCCCAGGTTACCCCTTCATTCATTTCAATTGGGCCTAACTATCCTTAGATAATCTTAAATAGGGGGGAACCTAGAGGGGGTAGTATAGTAGGGGAACCCAAGGCATCTTGGTGTAGGGTTGCGATCCCCTCAAAGGGTGGGGGGTTTTAGGGGTTGCATAGGGATGTATACTCTGCCTTAGAGTGTACCCCTTAAAGGGGATTATAGGGGTTAGGGGATTTGGGGTTTTGGTGGTTTCGGGGACTAGGGTTTACAGTTTTGATTACGGGTTTGAGGGTTTCAAGGCTTCGGGTTGAGCGTTTGGGTTTTTCGGCTTTGCGTCAGGACAATGGCTAGGGCTTCAGAGGTTGGGACTTGCCGCATTGCATTATCAACAGAGGCTGCCGGGTAAAAGGGCTTCAGCTGATGGAGAAGTTTCTGAAGACAATGTGCCCTAATATGCGACAGAAGTCATAGCTTATTCACGTTTGTATGTGTCTTGCAGAAGCTTGCTGAATCGGAAGGCACCAGTGGGCAGGTGCCGCAACGCGCACCCTAAAGAACTCGATCGGCGGTGTGCCATGACACTCCTCCTTAATGCGGTATACACCCTCTGTAGCTTTTCCGGGTGTACTACTTAGTATTTCATATTCATCTACGAGACATGCTAGCTCCTAGACCCTAATGCCTTTACCATCCCTCCAAAAACCCTAAACCAGTTTGGGCTTTGGGGTTACTGGCTTAAGGCCCCTTAGTAGTGGAGCTTACATAAGGGTCGAATCAAGAGCCATTCCTACAGCTCACATTGGAACCTAAACCTAAATATTTTTTTTGAAAAAAAAAGCATTCCCCAACTCCTACACCTTGAAGCTTAAACTTCAAAATGATAGATCCTGAACTCTTACAGCCTTGCCTTTGGATTCCCAAATGTAGAGCCCTGCACCCGAAGCTCTAAGCGTTCGACGCTAAAACCCCTCTTCTCCAGGGTTGTATACGGTCTAGGGCTTCTGTTTTAGGTTAGGGGTCACATGTTTGCCTTTCTTGTGTAACGACCCATGTGACGCCATTTATGTAGGGTAGCAAAAATTTCCGAAGCTCTTCTCTTGAACCGCAACCCCTTAAATTCTGAACAAAACTATGGGATCCTATACCACATGCGCCCTTACTTCCCGTCTCCAAGATAAGGCCTACGCAGACCCACATGCAATCCTATTTGCCTGGGCTTGTGGGAAGTCGGAGTATCCCATAACCCTACTGGTTCTTAGTAGGGAATATGAGGGAATACATTTTATGGGTATCGTTCACGGACAATCTTCTCTTATTCCCTACCCAGACCCCCAAAGAGATCTAAAAATTAGATCCCCTAGAACCATGTGGGAAATTATATAAGGATTATTTAGGGGTTATAATGGGTCTATGTAGGGGATCTAATTTTTAGATCCGCCCAGGGGTCTGGGTACTATGCACAAGTAAGACAACTCAAGGTTCGAGCGTGCTTTTCGCCCTTCACCATTGTGCGAAACTGCAAGTTTCAGGACCGATGGCCGAAGTCAGGGAGGAGTTAGGGTTTAGGGATTTAGAGTTTAGGGATTTAGGGTTTAGGGATTCAGGGATTTAGTGTTTAGGGACACGATTAGGGTTTAAGGGTTTCGGGGCTAGGTTTCCAGGATGTAGGGTGTAGGGTCACACGAAGAATTAGCATGATTCAAGCCATTGTATTTTCTTGTAGACCTGTAGCGGGCTTGATATTTTGCAAACCCCAGCTGCTATGCTCTTTGCGCCTTTGCTTTATTGCTTCCATCTTGGGAGGACGTTACATTAGCTGACCCCTTTGCAGGCTTGAGGATTTTAGAGTGTTGGTGATGCATTTCTTCCGCAGATGGATCTCCATGCCCCCTAAACCCTAAACCTCCTTAAACGGGGGCTTATGTAAGGGCTTACATAGGGGACTATTAAGACGGTTATTAAGGGGGATACTAGGAGTTTAGACTATGTCTCATACGTAGATGGGCCTGCTGGCATGATGGCCAATGACCTCGATATTAACTGCGCGAGCCTGTTATTTCCGAAGGACTCTTCGTCCTGCAACCAGCTGTCGGTGTGGATCTTGGCTTGGATGCAGTGTTTAGGACCCGCCTAAACCCTAGACCCTTAAACTACAAGTTCCCTAGAAACGCTTTTCTGTTTCTGCTACTGTATGCATAAACCCTAAACCCTATACAGTCTTCAGCAGCAAAACAGCAACAATTGAAACATCCTAAACCCTAAACCCTAAACCCCGTCTACCAGGGTTCCAGGGAAGGTCGAGTAAAGGGTTGGTAGTCTGCTCTACCCTGAACTCCTGAAGTCTCAACGGGTTTAGGATTTAGGATTAGGATTTTCAGTGTTTAGGCTTTTCAGGGTTTAGGGTTTTCAGGGTTTAGGGTTTGGGTTTTCGTAAGCCTCAAATCCTAAATTCCCTACGTGCTACAATATTTGGGTGTACTCTCGGGTCAGCAAGCTGAAAACAAACAGGAGCCCTATAATATATGGGAGTTTGCACAAAATTGGGGTTTGGACAGTTATATAAGGGCATGTAGGAGGAAAGTAAGTGTGTATAGGAATACAGAGGGTTGAGGGTTGAAAAAATCAGGGCCCTTTGCAGCGGAACCCCAATCAGGACTATATGACTTGGGAGTCTATCATGGGGTCCCTTTTCCGGAAATACTCATCGAATCGTCCAACACTGCTGGCGAGATGCTTCGGTCATTGTTGAACATGGTTTCTATACTCTTTCATACCAAAACCCAACAACGAAAATGCAGCATTTTTTCTTTGCTATCCCGCTGAGATGTGGTAGTTTCCCAAAATACAAGGACCCTAATATAGACCCCAAAATATTATAATCCTTATTACAGGGGCACCCGAAAAAGGCACCCTTAATTTTGGAAACTAAACCCTATAGAGCCGCTATATAAACCCTATATAACACCCCCCCCCCCCATCAACCTGGAAGGTACCCCTAGTCCATAGGGACCCTACAAACCGACCCCTTATTTTGGGAAACCCCTAATGACAATAGTTCTAAGAATATTTATAAAACATTTTCCCTCATGGCTTTAATAGGGGACCCTATAACCCTAAGCCCATAACCCTACTACAGGGGCCTAAATAATTACCAATATCTTTTTGAGGTCCATTTGAGGTACCATATACTATAATCATTCAAGGAATATGGAACCATGATATTGGTAATTATTTAGGCCCCTATATTGTAGCCCTAGACCCTAAACCCTGAACCCGGCCCAAGCTCCGCTCCCGCATCATCTGCACAAAAAATCCTCAACCACACCTTTTCGGATGGGATTATGGCTCATTTCCCTAAACGGCGATAGTTAGGGCATTGTCTATAAGGGAGTATTATAGGGTGATTAAGGGGGACACTAGAAGTTTAGACTATAGCTCATTTGAGGCTTCTTCTTGAGCGCAGCGGATGGGTCACGATATACGTACCTGTGGCACAGGACTCGGGGTGATCATAATCAGGTTGCAACTGCACTTATGATTCAATTATATCCCCAGACCCTAAGCCCTAAACCCTAAAGCCGTAGTCCCAACATGCCTGGAATTGCGTCAAGTCCAGAGTAATACGCTACTTTCAGCACCTTGAAACTCCAAGTGTTGGGACGTCTTGCGTGTTGCATGTGAACTTGCCAAGCCCGCATGCCGGGAAACAAGCGCTACAGACGTCTAATGCTCTGTGTGCTGCTGACCCAAAAGCCCTACACCCCCAAACCCCCAAATCCTAAACCCCTAAACCCTAAACGCCCAAACACTACAGCCCCAAAACTATATTCCTTATTCTAGAGATCCTCTGAAAAGGACCTCTCGTTCTTGGACCCCCCTCCAAATGAAGCTTTCTCAAAATCTGGGCGGGGGCGGCCTGTGAGACTCCATGGGTTCATAGAGAGTGTAAAGGAATTATCCAAGTCACTCTTCAAGCAGAAACATTTAGGGATTATTCTGAGAAACTTTCAAATAGTTCTTGGCCCTACTTCCTACAGACATGCATTCTTTAGAAGATAATCAGCTCATAATAAGCCTCCACAACATCCTCAACAAGAAATGCCTTACGTACCCCGTAAGCCCTAGCACACACTGACATACCGAGTCCCTCAAGATTTTCAAGATCTTCTTCTTTGTCAAGAACCTTTGCTACTTCTTCGGCGTGCCCCGGGTTTAGGGTTGAGGGTTTGGAGTTCGGGGCGTCGGCGTACCTTAAACCCTACCATGATAGGTTATTAGACTCGACAATTCCCGACTAGGTCCCAAATACTGGGTTGGAGGTTTGTACCTACCTCATCCAATATTCTGCGAGAGCTGATGCCGCCGAGTTCCATTATGCGATCCTTACTCCATTCCCCTAGGGTTTAGGGATTATAACCCAAACCCATGAATAATAAACCCTGTGCCCTTAATAGGGATTATAATAGGGATCCTTATATTAAGGCCTTTAAAAGGAGGGGGTTTATTAAGGTCTACATTAGGGTATAAACGCCACCCTAAGAATCCTTATTCCTCCCAGAAAATCCGGAGGTCCAGAAATTCGCAGAAGTTTGCTTTTGAAAGCCTTTTCTTAAAAGGGATGATTGTAATCATGAATTAGGGAAGGTTCTGAGGTCGTTAGGGGATTGAAATAAGGAATCCAAGAGAATTAGGGATCCGTTTTTGTCCAGTGTTTCATTTTTCTATCGTTTCTATAACGGAACTTATATAGCGTCCAAATAGGATCTTCATTGATTTTACCCAAAAACCTTCGCGGATAGTCTGGCGCCGTGGCTGGCCGAGGTGGGCAATGCAATCAGACAGGTCCCATAGGACTGGCGGGACAGCTGGATTGTGCTGGTCCCCAGGGTTGCCAGACCCACTCTGCCCAAACAGTTGAGGCCCATAGGCATTACTGAAGTCTCAGGCAGAGTAGTGGCCGGCATGGGATATTGCAAAAAGCTTCAGGCGATGCAAAGCCGAGCCCCGAAGGGGTGTCACGGACTTGAGCTCTCTGCGTCTCGTTGAGGTGGACAAAAACTGAGCAAGGAAGGTGGGAGTTTGCCTTGCTCAACCTATCTTGGGTGTGGCTTTCTCTTGCAGACCCTAGGAGACCTAGTTGATAGTGTCTCTCAGTTTGAGGACCCGGAAACCCTAAGCCTTATTTACCCAAGGTTTAAGGTGTAGGTGTTGCGTTTGCTTTCTGAAGTCATGTCCTTGCAGTGACCCTTAAGTGTCCCCAGCCTGCAGAACTCCTCGAGGCATCCTGGAGTGCCTTCCATTGGGAAGTATTTGAGCGACAAGCAGCATGCTGCACGTCATCCAGTGGCTTTCGGGCCCTGCACAATACAATTCAGGGACAACCTAAACGCGAAGGCTTCAAACTTGTACTGAGTCCATGTTTCCAAATGAAGGTTACAAAATGAGGGGATAAAGTTCTCTATCAACCTTGGACTTTTGGATTTTGCTGGAATCTTTTGGATTTAGGGTTTAGTGTGTTATCGACGACTTTAGGTGGCAGCTAGTGTTCTTGGCCAACGAGCGCCGTGCAGCATGATCCTCATTCTTTAAAGGTTCCTGCTGTTCGGAAAGTGTATGCCCTCCTTCCCCTCGAAGTTGCATGGTGGTTTTGCAGGTCTTTGGGGCCAATTTCCTAGCCAAGCCAAAGAGGCTTCTGGCCATCCCAGGCTTCTGAAGGTAGGGTATACGAGGGAAGAAAGGAGGAACGTCGAAGAACTTGTATAGTTTTTTTTGTTCAACCACCAAAAACATTACCTAAACCCCCAAAGTAGGAAAATAATGGCCCAAACCCCCTAAAAATAGCCCAAAAGGCCATTATTCTACATACTTTGGGGGTCCAGGTATTCACCTGCGCCGAAGCAACCGTAGCTGGAGGTACCTGCCGATGATGAAGCGGAAGCCGACAAGGTGGAAGCTAGCCAACTGAGCTTTTTTTGACTGACAGTTCATGATTTATTCCCCCCTAAACCCTAAACCCTATATAGCCCCATTATAGTAGTTTCCATATTATTTCCCATTATCCTAATACATAGACATGAAATACTTGCAGTGGCCGCTGCATTCTGCATGAGTTGGGACGTATTCTTGAAGGGTCTGATTATGGAACCTATGAGCCCAGGGGACCCTATCGTAAACCCTAAACCCTAAGCCAGAAACCTTCATTCGCGCAAGGACCCATGGGTTTCCTTACTACTCCCCCTCTATACCACCCCCATAGGTTCCCCCTTAATTAACTTTGAGTAGGCCTAATTATCTCTAAATAACCTTCATTAAGGCGGC
Organism: Symbiodinium pilosum; assembly: GCA_905231905.1. Taxonomy (NCBI): domain Eukaryota; class Dinophyceae; order Suessiales; family Symbiodiniaceae; genus Symbiodinium; species Symbiodinium pilosum. The sequence goes on along the minus strand of CAJNIZ010006624.1, from coordinate 39,548 downwards.
CTAAACCCTAAACCAAGGGTGGGGTAGTATAGAGGGTGGGTAGTGGAGGAACTTATGAGAAACCTTGTCTTAAGCAGCAAATTTCTGCCAGAAGGAGCCGCTTCCTAAGGGTTGGGGGCTTAGGGCTTGGGATCTAGGATTCCAGGGTTTAGGGGTTAGGGTTGAGTTTTGGAAGCGCCTGGAGTTCGGGGCCTGGATTCGCCTCACGCCGCCCTTCCCCCCAAAGTTATCCTTTGATTAAACTTATTCAGGTCTTGGCTAATCAGGGGGAACATGGCCGGGGTAGTAGAAGCGTGGTAGTAGGGAATCGATAGACGCTATACCCGAACCCGAGAAACCCTAAACTCTACAACTTCTGAACCCTACGACCTCCAAACCCTAAACGCCATCAACCCTAAAATCTCTGAACACAGAACCCCTAAACCTCAGAACCGGTTATAGCCTCGAAAAGTGCTTAACACACTGGCAGGAGCGGCAGTTCTGGGTTGCAGATATCGCCAATGCGGTGCACCTGGTAACGTCCTCCTCTGAGCGCAAGGTTTAGGGTTTGAGGGAGCGTAGGGTCTAGCGTCAGTACGGTGTAGGGTTCAGGGCTTAGGGCTTCGGGCTTATGGTTTAGGACTTGGTGTAGGGCGTAGGGTGTGGAGAAGGTTTTAGCTTTCTGGGTTCACTTGTATCCTTGTCTTCATCACCCATATAAGATCAAATAGAAAAGCAAACGGGCTGTGAATTGGAAGCGGGGGTTAGTCAGTGAACTAGGGTGTTCCATGTTGAAGCCTGAATGATTCGGAGGATTCCAGCAACGCTCTTATTTTCTTATAGTAGTTTCTACCAAAAACACGTTGGAATAAACACGTTGGACATATCCAGAAGATGGGTTACGTTCCATTGGCTGTTTAGTACCTCTCTGTAAGGACTATCTCCTAATCATAGTATTTTTCTAGTAATAACTGTTTAGTACCTCTCTGTAAGGACTATCTCCTAATCATAATATTTTTAATAGTAATAATAATGCATTTACGACACAAGGTCTCGTGGGATGAAGGTGCACCACCATTGAGTTTAGATAAACTGCATCTTTTTCGGCGCCCTAGGCCCTAAACGCAAAGTCTGTCCGGAAATCCCTGCCCCCTCCACCAACTTCCAAGAGAAAACTCTGAACCTTAAACCCTAAACCCAACCCTAAACCCTAAACCCAACCCTAAACCCTAAGCAACTTACAAGAGAATCCGCGTCTCCAGTCCCTTGCCTTTGCCTGCAAATTGCTCAAAGACCCCAGACCCCCTAAAGGATCCAAAAAATGGAACCCCTTTTAAAAGGGATTGATAGGGGTCATATAGGGGTTTTATAGGGATAATGGAAAAGAAAATGGAAACTACTATTCAGGGTTTAGGGTTTATAGGGCTAAAGGATCCACAAAATGGAACCCCCTAGTAATCCCCCTAGTTTTCCCAATGTAGTAATGGGTTCATTTTGGGGGGGGTTCCATTTTTTGGATCCTTTAAGGGGTTTGGGACGTCGTCACCTCTTGCTTGTAAAGGACTTGCCCACAGGCCGGCTATGCAAGGGAATCTTATGCCTTCTACCCCAAACCCCGAAGCCCTCAACAATTTCTATGACGCTGCCAGGTTCTGTGAAATCATAGGAGTTTCTCTGGTTTAAGGCCTGATGTCCATGATTTAGGTCCACATCCCACGAAACGACCCAGGGTCAAATTTCAATGATTTAGGGTCTAATGTGGGCATTTTGTCCCACAGCATCCAAAGCACAAATTCATGCCAAATTGGAAACCTGATTTGGCTAATGCGGATTAGGGTTTAGGTGAGCCCTATATAATTCCGAAACCCTATAAGCCCTATACACCCTGAACTCTTAAAAACCCCGTGTCTGTGATTTAGGCTGAACTCCAGTGAGCTATAGTCTAAAATCCTAGTATCCCCCTTAATAACCCTTATAATAGTCCCCTATATAACCCCCCTTTGAGGAGTTAAGACCCAAAACCCTAAATCCTAAACCCTAAATCCTGAACCCTAAGCCCTAAACCCTAAATCCAATAAACCTCAAACCCTAAACCCAAAACCCTTATAGCTCAAGTCAGATTCGGAAGCTGACACCTCCCTGGGGTGCCTTTTTTAGGCAGGGAGGGTTTCCCAAAATTAGGGTCTCATGTGAGCTAGGGTCTAAACTCCTTGAAGGGGGTTCTATAGGAGATTATGTAGGGCAATATGGGGTTATATAGGGATTAGGGCTTAGGGTTTAGGGTCTAAACTCCTTGAAGGGGGGTTATATAGGGCATTATATAGGAGAGTATTATAGGGGGTATTCAGGGGGATACTCGGAGTTTAGACTATGGCTCGTGTGGGTATTGGGGTGTAGAGTTTAGGGCTGAAGGTTTGAGGCTTGGGGTTTAGGGTCTAGGGGTCCCATTTTGGTAGCCCCAGACATTAGGTCAAATATAATCTAAAACCCAGAGAGGCCCATAATTTTGAGAACAACCCATGTGATCAGGGGCCTTCACGTTGCATGCCAAACTGCTAAGATCTTGCCCGACACAGGGGCATAGTCTGGGTCAGTTTAGCTTACGTTCAGGCCAGTTTAGCTTATGTACAAGAACGGAAGATAAACAACCACTTTTGCAAGATCGAAAGGGGGCAGGTCCAGAACAATGAGGCTTGTCTCTCATGTAAAATGTAGGCTTGCTTAATCCACGCTGAACTCTAAGCTGAAAAGCCTGAACCCAAGCCCAAATGAGCCAAGCCCAAGATCATAAACCCCAAGCAGCAGTCCCAAAAACCTTCATCCCCTACACCCTAAAACCAGAAGGCAAGACCGTAAGCAAGCCCACAGGGCCGAAACCCATACCCAGCATTTCCAAAACTGGATGGTCCCCATTGCATACACCAGCGAAGAATCTGGTTTCAACAGGTGAGGACCCAAAAGCCCTTAAATCCTAAACTCGAGCCCCTGAGTCCTAAAATAGCAGACGCGAAGCCTTTTGCTGAGGCAGTCGCTGTTTCCGCCTTTCAGTATCTCTTGCGAGCGGGGCGCCAAGCCCATCCTGCATCAAGATGTCATAACTACTACTAGTATGACGATTTTGCTGTTGTAATAACCATGCTAGCAGTATGCAGTCGCCAGAGTGTAGACTGTAGGGCCGATTTGACTTAGCGCTCAAAATTGTTTTCTCTGTTCTTGGAACAAGGATGCGGGCGGTTGGTGGTGAGCATCATCGGACTAGCCACTGCAATTTCGAGATGTATCTCAGCGTTCTTCTTAATGTATGTCCTGCGCTTGTTAAATGATGGTTGGCCAGGGGCATCTGTTGTGACACTCTTGTCGCCCATGCAACATCCGAACGTCCACCCGTACTACTACGATGGCTGCATTATTACGCTTAAGAACCAGAAGCAAATTCCCAATAGCAACAGCACAACTACGTAGTTATAGCTTCATTTGCAAATTGGTCAGGAGTTTCTAACAAAATCTCCCCTACAAAAGCATTGTGACTGCTGACCCCTTTGTGTATCCGTGCAGGGACCCGTGCTCCCCCCCTTTATTATTCCCTTCGGGTACCTACTTGTAGGACCTAGGATCCAAGAGGGTTCCCTGTTTTGGGAAACCTCGCGCTACGAAACTAATACTCCCAGAGGGTCCATGTACCTAATAATTAGGTACTTGGGATTTAGGTAATATGAATTATAGTACAGGTTTTGGGTAAGTGTATGATTATTAGGTACTTGGACCCTTAGGGACTAGTATGTACAGAAATACTTGTATGACCAGCAAGCGGCTGCTGATCTATAGTCCCCCTTACAGTAATGAGATAGAATATGGGGTATATGGGGATCTTATTGTAATGTACCCAAAGCCATATTCTATCTACTTAAGGGGGAGTATAAACCATTACACCGCCAACCCCCAGATTTCAAGCCACAAGCCCAGCACCCTACGCCCTACGCGCGGGATCCCCAGATTCCAATGAAGCCCTGCGCAGCTAATTCCAAACTTAGGCCACAAATCCTGAGAAGCCTCCAAGCCTCAGCCCAAACCCCAAAACCCCCAATGGGGGTTTATGAAAGTTAGGGCTCAGCATACTTTAAGGATTATATATAGTATTTAGGGGTCTATATTGGGTCCCCCCTATTTATGGAGACTACAAAATTAAAAATGAGCTACAAGTCCCATAGTGTACCTTGCAACCATACTTACCCCTCGTGTCAACTAGTAAACCCTCAAACCCTAAATTCCAACCCTAAACTGAGCCGCAGACCCTAAACCCGGGTAGCACTAAACCCTAACTCTAAAGCTAAAACTGCCTGAACTGCCTTTAAACCTAAACTGCCCTAAGCCTAAGCTGCCCGACGCCCTACACTGCCGCAAGCCCGAAACCAGCCTATAAACTCTAAACTGCCCTAAGCTAGGTTGCAACTAAGAAACTTAAGCTAAGCTACTATGTCATGGGTACATGTGAATAATGAAGTTTCCTTACTATAGTAGCTTAATGTATTTTTCTTAACACAACCCAGTAAACCGTCATCCGTAAGCCTAAGCCCTGAACTCAGGCCCCTTTGCGCCGCAGCCATTACGGCCCGGCGGCTCATGGCGGGTTGCGGCCTCGGCGGGCTTACTTACTGGCGCCAAGAACGTCTAGGGCATAGGGGTTAAGGGTTATAGGGGGTTATATTGGGGTTATTTTGGGATAATGGAAAAGAAAATGGAAGCTACCATAATGGGTTATATAGGGTTTAGGGTTTAGGGTTTAGGGTTATATTTTTGGGTACTGGCCCCACCCAGTAACAGTGTATATTAGGGGTCCTCTTAAGGGCTATATATAACCATATTATACTTATTATCCAAGTGTTACTGAGGGGGGGGTAGTACCCAAGGCATAGGGTTTCGGGTTTAAGGTTCAGGGATTAAAGCTCAGAGCTTACTTGCTGGTGCTTGGAGGGAATTGTCGCGGTGAAAGGAGGGACTTTAAGAGGGGGTTATCTAGGGACCACTGTAGGGATGCAGGCCACCAGTTGAACTAGAGTCTTAACTCCTTAAAGGGGGTTACATAGGGAAGGATATCGGGATCCTAGTATAGGGCTTATTAAGGGGAATATAAACAGTATAGACTATAGCTCATTCCTCCATGGGCGCTAGCAAGTTGAGGCCTCAGGGCTTGTAGACATTGTATAGGTTTTGGGTCACAAGGAAAGCTTGCACTGAAAGGTTCAACCAACAGTTGCCCAAGAGTCCTCAACCCTAAGCCCTAATACCCTAGATCCTCATACATTAGACCCTAAACCCTAAAACCCTAGACCCTAAAACCTAGAACCCCCAAAACCCTAAACCCGGAAACCCTAGACCCTAAACCCTAAAACCCTGAAACCCTAAATTCCTAAACCCTGCAACCCCCTGAGCTGAACTTGAATTGTTCCAAGGTTTAGGGTTTAGGGTTGTTCCAACCGGGTTTGCCCCTGGCAGCCTCGGACGTCCCCTTGGTGCTAACATTCTGGTTTGGGACCCCTGGGTTTGGAGGGTAATATTAGGGTTGTATTGGGATTATATTGGGATAAAAGAAGGTAATGGAAACTACCCTGAATCCCAAAGTTTACTACGTTATGTATGGGGTTGTATAGGGGACATATATATATATATATGTCTCTAAATGCAATGTCTTAAGTCAGGCTCTTAGGGTTTAGGGTTTAAGATCTAGGGTTTAGGGGTTTAGGGTTCAGGGTTTGGGGTTTGGGGTTTGGGGATCAGGTTGAGGGTTTTAGGGTCTAGGCTTTCTGGATTTAGGGTTTTAGGGTAGAGGGAAGGCGGGAATAGATTAGGGAACTTTCTTTGGGGATCTACGCCCTCAGGACTTACAAGCAGGAAGCACCAGGTAATCACATGGAGCAGCCCTCAATCCCTAAACCCTAAACCGTTCTCCACATGGCACCATATGTTCCTGGCAGGAGCCCAGGTCTTTTAGCAGACATGCCTGAGGTCATGAGGAGAGCCGTCAACTGCCCCAGACCTTATAGACCCCCTTAAGTAGACAGAATATAGGGAGGGTATTTAGGGTTTAGGGTTTGGGGGCTATAGTCCCCCCTAAGTGGATAGAATATGGGGTATATGGGGATCTTATTATCCTCTACCCCAAAGCCATATTCTATCTATTTAGGGGGGACTATAAGTTTAGGGTTAGGAACCTCCACATGCCCAGGCCTACACCCTGAATCCCAGATCCCAAGCCCGAAGCCGTCACCTACAGACCCTAAGTAAACTTGTAGTCCCCCTTAAATAGATTGAATATGGCTTTGGGTATATTATAATAAGATCCCCATATACCCCATATTCTATCCACTTACGGGGGACTACAGCCCCCAAACCCCAAACCCTGAATACCCTAAACCCTTCCAGCTAATGGCCTGGCGATTAGGATCCCCATCTAGATTTTAGGACTCAGCACTTCAGGGTGGGTTTAGGATGAGGGTTTCGGGTTCCTACAGGATTGAAAGGGCAGGCCTATGGCGTATCTGCTGTAGCCCCAATTACTTGCAGCTTTATGCGTTTAGGGTATAGGGTTGAGGGTTTAGGCTTTGGGTTTAGGGTTGAGGGTATACGTATAGAATGCCTGGTAATCACGATTGAACTGCAGGTAATCGGGGCATGCCATGCATGTACAGCTGTACCCAGGTTACGTGCTGTACCATAGTGGAGATGACGTCGCAGCCTGGGTCAGGATTTCCTATGACTGGTTTTACGGGGTTTGGGGTTTACAGGTCTGGGTGCGTTTCAGAGGTTTGTGGTTCAGTGTTTGTGGAGTTTGGTAACGGGATCTGTGGAGGAATCATGTCGGCACTGTGTTTCTGACTTTCCCCGGCAAGTGAGCGGTTTGAACCCTAGCATAACAGAATATTTCTCAAAATTGTCCTACGATTCCTACTTTACTACCCCAAGCCGCAGTTTTCAATCATCGCGTACTTGTGTCGTTGAGGGACGCGATTTCTGGGTCTTGGCTCTGTCGGACGTTGCTTCCTGCGTACAACACCCCAACACCCTACAGCCTGGGGTCTCAGGCCGTCACTGTTCCAGGTCCCTAAGCTATGTAATTTGCTGGTTGAGGGCTTTGGCGCTAGACCTAAAATCCTATCTAATCTGTACATACTCTGCTCTGAACTTAGAGCACCCCCCCCCCCTATACACTAAACGCCTTTCCCGTGCTAACTGAATGAGTAACGCTCCAAGTCAGTCACCCTATTCCCGGTAATACGGTGAGCCTACATGAAATGTCATCCTATGGCAGCCTCAAAAAAAATTGGGCGCCCCTTTTCAGGAGCTTTGGAATTTATTACCTTGGTGCTTATATCGGCCTCTGGTCATAGAAGCCCCCCAGACGTGAAATCTTGTCCTCTCAGAGTCTCCGAAGATATCACAGCACTGACCCTAAACCCTACCTGTGACCTCAATTACCTACAGTGCTATTGGTTACACCTACTTGTTAAGGGGTAATTACTATTCAGCTGTAGGTAATTGGTTACAGGTAGCTCCTAGACCCTAAAACCTAAACTCTAAACCCTAGATCCGAGACCCTAAACCCTAGATCCTAGACCCTAAACTCTAAACCCAGATCCTGGACCCTACACCCTAAACCCTAGATCCTCCACCCGAAACCCTAAACTTAAACCCTAAACCCTAGATCCTAGACCCTAAACCCCTAAACCCTAAACCGACTTGCCCAAACCTTGAGGTGGTCTTCTTTAGAAGTTACAAAGCCGTCCGATGACCTCTTACACTGCTCCATAAGCCTATGAAGTCTTGATGTCAAAGTTCCCTTATAGTCTTTTAGGGTTGAGTGTTTTATTGTTTAGTATCATATGTCGCAGAGCCTTGTCAAAATTAGATGGACCTCTACCTTGACTGACCCAGAACAGCATTCTAGAGAAGGTTCCGGCTTAAGGGTTCAGCGTTTTATGCCCAGTCAACCTCTACGTGCTTGTTAGGGTCTTTACGGTTACCTGATTCTAGACAAGCCCATAACCCTAAACCCCTTAACCCTTATCCCTATGCGCTGCAAGCCTCGAGCCATACCCTTAGGGTCCATGTACTAAATAATATGGGGGGCCTAGATAATTACCAATATTATGGTTCCATATTCCTTATATAATTGCTGCCTATGGTACCTCAAATGCACCTCAAGATGATATTGGTAATTGTTTAGGCCCTGCAGTAATTGGTGCCTAGGGTTTTGGTACTAGAAATTATCGTATAGGATTGGGGGAAGTATATGATTATTGGGTACTTGGACCCTAAGGGCTTTTTGCTGGAGATCCCTTAACTCACTAAAAGGTTGCAACCATCTTGTATGGCGAGCTCTCGCCGCACACGAGGGGAAGCGACTTAGCAAGGCCGATGTGAAGGGATAATTCATGGAGAGTTTAGGGGTTTAGGGCTTAGGGGGGAGACTAAAGGCGGCAGGGCAGGGTAAGAATAGATCATCCAACTTTTGGGCATCGGAATTTATGGGGAAAATGTAGCCTTACCAGGTTCAACTACCTAGAGCTACTGCCTTTCCCAGAAGGGGTAGCCATAGGGATGCAAAAGATACCATGTGGCTGTAAGAAGATTATTGCGGATCTGCAAGGGGCCGCATGGGTTACGCAGTGGCAAGTTCGAGAAGCTGCGGATGTAGGGGTTGCCTGGGTTCGAGGCTCAGGTTGCAGGGAGGTCTTCAGTTACCTCAAGCGCTATGTCAGCTTTAGCCACGGGGACAAGGTGTGAATACTGAGTTGCGAGTTCCAGCGTGCTTACCGCTTGCTGCGACCTGCAGCTCACGTGTCAACTCTGCCATCTCCAGCGAATGGCCAGCCAAATGCCGTCAGCTTGACTCAGGAAGTCTATTTCGCACTAGCCGCTCGCCGTTATGGGAAGGATGATATGGGTTCTCGGCCACAGCAAGTAGACTTGTTAAATTAACAAGTCAAAAATCTTCAGAGTAGATCCTGGAACAGGAGCGAAGCGGGCCTGTAATCGCCATAAAGCCTAATGTAGAAGACCCATGATTAATAAACCCCTCCTTCTAAGGGTCTTCATATTAGGATCCTTACTATAATTTTCATTACGGGCAGGCGTTTTTCAAATCAGGGGTGTGGTTTACACCGCTACACCCAAATACACTTCGGCTCCGCACTAATCTAGCTTCCTTCATCTGCCAAACTCAAGAAGACAACCGCAGACTTGTAGTCCCCCTTAAGTAGATAGAATATGGGGGTGTATGGGGATCTTTTTATAATATACGCAAAGCCATGTTCTATCTACTTAAGGGGGACTATACCCCTAAACCCACTCCCTAAATAGTAGTTTCCATTTTCTTTTCCATTATGCCTACATAACTCCAATATACCTAATATTCTATCTACTGCGGGGGACCATAGACCTATTACCATGCACCGCAGTTTAGGGCTAAGGAGCTCCGGGTGCAAGGTCTAGGGCTCAAGACTTACTGCTCAGTCCGGGGACTCCAATATAGACCCCAAAGGTTTAGGGTTCGGGTTTAGGGTTTGGGGTTACTGTAGACCTTATTATGGGGACCCCAAAAAAGGTACCCCTAATTTTGCATCCGCGAAGAATCCTTTAAGTTTCTATGGGGGTTATTTTGGTGTCTATATTGGGGTTCCAGTATTCATGGAAACTGCCCGTTCTTGCTTTGCCGTTACATAAACACCGAAAGTATGTAGAACAATTGTTTTGGGCAATGCTGTAGGAGTTCCGGGCCATTATATTACCAAGTCTGTGGTTCCAGGTATGTTGGAAAAGTTCACTTTCGTTGTGGCATTGACTCACTAAGCCTTGATTCCTCAACCTTGAGGCCTAGACCCTGAAAGTTGAACCGAAAACCCTCTTGACCCTGAACCTTGAACCCTAGATTTTATGAAGCATTCAACATGCTCAGGGCATACCCCTGTAAGAAGTTAGGGAGTATGAGGGCCCTTGGAGGTTGAGGGCATGAGTTTGGGGTAAGCTGAAGACCTCTCAGATAATTACCCATAGATTCTTGTCTTAGATTCTAAGGTTTCTTGTACAAGCAGAGTAGAAGATGCTTCAGATGGACCTGAATGTGATGTTGGTACTTTTTGTTTCCTCTACACTAGAGTTTAGGGTCCCTATGCAGATTGTTCGCAAGCCTAGGAGTACTGACTATGGCAGAGCTTAGGGTTAAGGGCTAACTACAGCAAAGACCCCTGAACCCTAACCCTAACCCTAAACCCGAGACCTGAAAAGCTGGGAAGAGTATCTCCCGAGGGCTTTCGTAAATGAAGGCCCCGTTATTACAACCAGATTCTATGATCCTTCTTATGGGGACCCCAGCAAAAGGGAACCCATTATTTTCGAAGACCACCACATTTAGTGTTGAAAAGCATCAGAATCTAATTCTGTCTTTGCTCTACATTATAATGCTAGAAGCTAGAGTGTCTTTCTGGTCCTAAACCTCACAACCCTAATCACAAACTTGAACTCCACGAAGCCAAAACCAGAAATCTCAAATCTAGACTCTTGAATGCTGCGCCCAGCCCCGCCTCACCAACCCTATAGTGTAATGGTAGCATGTTTAAACTGCAACCCGAAACTCTTGGCTCCTTTCTTTGAAGCTCTTGCCGAAGGCTGGCTTTCTACGAAAACGAGAAGCTTGGGCTGCAACCAGCGTTTGCACGGTTCAGTTATTTAGAAAAAGGCTGAGGGCTATTCTACCACGGGTATACAAGGGTTATAAGGGGACTGGAAATCCAGTCTCCATGTCATGTTCCACTTTTTCCCGTTTGCTCTTGCAACCCTAAACACTCAACAATATGCCCTATGTGTCGGTTTTTCAACCCATACATAGACCAACCCAACCCTAAACCCTCATTCAGGGCCTGCAGGTTTGGGAGCGTGAAGAACGGCTTTCAAGAATGAGGGCGTATGAAGGTTCAGAATCAATCACCCTCCCTTAAGTGAGAGAACCATACTTATAGGTTCCTCTATGTTACGTGGGAAGCAACAGGTCGTCGAGATGATCTGGATTTTGATTCTAACAGTGAGCATCCGTTCCTTGCACAGTCCTGTCCCTTAATTACCCTGAATAATATTGGGACTTTTGGTACCAAGAAACCATTCCTGCTTCCGTATTTGAGACCTAAAGTCCCATGGTTTGGGTACCCATTGAAGACCTCCCCAAACCCTAAACCCAATATAACCCAAATATACGATAGTAGTTTCCATTTGAGCGGAGATCAAAACCCTTCTT
>CAJNIZ010006624.1:10955-25510 GCA_905231905.1 Symbiodinium pilosum | reverse complement strand
CGGATGGGCCCTTCCCTTAATCCTGGGGTCAGTGACCTAAAACGCACATTTAACGAAGAATGTGGAATGCACAGACACTAATTAGACCAAAGCAGCTATAATAGCGGTGATGGCGTCCTGGTGGAGTTTCGAAAGGATATGAAGCTGATCCTACATTCCACATAAGTCGCAATGCGTGGTCACTCGCTATCACGAGCCGCAACTGGACGCTTGAGTTGTACCTGTGGTACGCCAGCCACATATGCCCGTGATCGGCCGCATGTCGTCAAAGTCAACATTTGCCTACATGTTTGCCACGAGTACGACCAGTTCAATGACGACTGCATCCCCCACTTGGCCCCGCATCGAACATGTGGGTAAGTGTGTTCTCCAAGAAGCACCAGAACACGTTCTTTCAAAAGCAAATCTCGTTCCTTCGCAGACAAAGAGACTTGAGGGGCTTAGGCCTGAGGGTTTAGGGCTTAGGGTAGTATTCGGCTCATCCATGTATCGAGCAACGAAATCAGATCACTAGCATTCTTGTCCTAAATGTTTGTGAGGCTGATTGTATTGTGGCACACTTGCCGTTTCATTGGAGTTGAGAGGTCAGGCTTAATGTTCGATAGTTACGTTGATATCATCCAAATGGCGGCCCTTCGAATCCGTCAAGGACTTCCAAGTATCCAGAACTTATCGTATTGCACCACTCCCGTGCCTGAGACCCTGCCTGCTCCTTGTTTCGACATGCCAGGTTGGCGTCGCCTGTACATGTTTCTGCATCAACGGTACGTGCCCGAGACAGGTTGCGCTTGTTGATGATCCTAAAGGGTTCCTCTCCTTCTGGCAGCCCGTATAACACCCCGGGAAGTTTATCTGGGACATGGACATGCCAGTGTGGACCAACCAATTCACAATTACGAGAACCCCTCGAGATTTTCCTGATGGGCTCACTGGGTCGAGAATCGCTCTAAAACCCTTGTAGCCCTAAGCCCTCAAGTGCGCGGCAATAAACGCAAACTCGAATTCTGGCCAACCTGTGTCTGTTCTTCGGAGCCGCTTTAGTAGAGTTTGAGGAAAGCAATTGTGTTGGACAATGGGTCCCCTAGACTTTTAGGTTCCTCTTTGTGACATCTAGAGAACAGTAGCTCCTTTCAGGCAAGGGCACTGAGATTGAGGTTCCGACTGAAACAAAGCGCGCTAAGTTTTAACCCTTCGGGAGGCCCTCCAATCTACACCTTGCTCAGGACTCCAAACCCTAAAGCGCAGACCCTAAAAGCTCGAACCGAAATGCCGAGGCCTTCTTTGAAAGAATGTGCTGAAGAGAGTTTTTAGGTTTTGCTTATTGTAAACCGAAAGCCCACCCCCGTCAAGGGAAGCTTCAAAGTTACAGCCAGCGATGTCCTAAGTGCAGTTATCAAAAAGTGGTAGCTATCCTATTCGTCTGAGTCGGGTGCCTACGGGTACTCCTATCCTGCGAACTCCCCGCGCCCCGCCTGACTACAGGGCCGACTTCGGAAATGCAGATGCGTGAAAATTGGAGTTTATGGGGCTTGAGGTTTGGGGATTCAGGGATTGGATTGTTTAGGTTTGAGGGAGGATTTAGGGTTTTGGTTTAGGGTTCAGGGTTGCGGGCTTTCGAATGCGATTCTGGCATTTCGTGCACCCATAGTATAAACCCTTTGCTGTTGCCAAGTTCCCTCAGAGAGTGATAGGTCACGACTTTTCTGCTCGTACGATGGCTGAAAGAAAGCTGTGGCGCGGGACTGAGGAGGCTTCAGAAGCCCTATAAACCCCAAAACCTAAACCGTTTAGGGTTCAAGGCTCAGTCAGTGCAAACGGCTCTGCCTAATTGCTAGAGCTGCCTCAGATTGCCTTATGCGGCAAAGAAACCCAAGAGCCAACAACAGCTTCTGATTTAGGGCTTAGGGTTTAGGGCTTATTGATTTATCTATTGCTTCGAAATACCTATACATACCTATACACTATACAACCCTAAATTCCATGTCATGTTCAGTGTTCTTTTCCACCTGATTTTCCAATAGCAGTCTCCAGTTTTGTTCTAAGGGGTGTAGGGCTTGGGGTTAGCCCCCCAGACCTCCTCAAGCTACGACAAAATGACCTAAAGCAAGAGAGTCTCGTGGGGTAGCGGAGGCTCCTGAAGTTTCCTTTTCGATTGCCAGGCTATCGGAGTGATTTCTACCCTTGTTACGGCTATGCCTTAGGTGGACCCCCCCTACATAGTAAGGATTGTATTAGGGTCCTCTTATATTCCTATTATACCACTATTACAGGGTGGGGGGTCCTCCTAAGCTATGCCATTCTTAAAGCATTGGCGGAGGCCCTGCGACTCAGTTGTCAGGACAGCTGTTGATGGTGCTCCTGGTGTCTACATCGAGTTACAAGTACAGGTATAGGGGTTAGGAAGGCAAGTTATGAGGATTTCATTAATGTAAGGCAGGTGCAGATAAACTACTGGCAGGGTCTCTGCAGGGACCTTTTCAACCAGGCTGTGCCCACCCAAAGGGTTGAGACGAGACACACCACGTAATCAACTCCCGTCCCCCTAATATTAAACCCACGCACCGCACCCTAATATTAGACATTCCGAAATATTCCAAATTAAATATGTGATGATTTACCGCCATCGCAGGGGGTGGGGGAGTTAAACATTAGTGGGAGAGGATTGCATGATTGAACTTGGCCCTCCGATTGCTTTGTAATCCCTTGTAGCTTGCTGTCCTGCAGTTCGGTGCTCTGCAAGTATTACCGTAGACCCGAAACCCTGAGCAGCATCAGGATGACTGGGAGTTTTCCCAATATACCCTAAGCCCTGAACCCCTAAACAAGAGCTAACCCCAAACCGCCTGAAGGCTGCTCATGCGTAAAGCTCAACCCTGCTTGGGGTGTAGGTTGAAGGTGAGCAAGAGAACCCTGTTTAAGGTGTAGGGTGTTGGGGCATGAAGCAGCAAACGGTCGCCCCTTGTGGGCGCTGAGTTAAGTGCAGTAAGAAGCACGAACCTCCGTGCATCATGACTCTTATCCACGTGCCCTAAACTAAACCCTTCAACGCAGAAGACTAAGTAATCACAGATAGAAAAATGTGAAATTTTGATTTCATGTATAATTATGGTCAGGGTGCCTCAAGTAGCGCTTAACATGACACCGTATCCCCTCTAACCCCCTTACCCCAGATCCTTTACCTTAGCAACCCACAAGGCATCCGTATACAATTATCCTCTAGAAGGACGATTATATTTGTTGCGAAACCCTAAACCCAAAACCCTAAACAGAGCAAGCCAGTCGACGAAAGCCAAAACGGCTCCCAGAGCAAGGTAGTTGACCAAAAGACATCTCCCAGCCTACAGGTGCCTAAGGGGGAGTGGGGGTGTGAAGGTAGTTACCATTATAGGGGTATACATGGTCCACTCCCCCACCCTAAACCCCAAACCCTAAACCCATTATAGGGATATATATATATATACATATATATTTATGGTGCTTATAACTCTTAACCCTAAACCCATTATAGGGGCCTAGATGGGGCTTATTATAGGGATCCACTCCCCCAACTCTTCCATAGGCACCAGTAAGCCAGAACAAGGTAGTCGACCCAGCGCCTGCAGCAGAAGCCCCCATGTAGTTTAGGATTTAGGGTTTAGCGCCCATACGCACCGTAAATCCTATATTACAGACCCTAAAACAAGCATGCAGAAACCTTAAAGGTACTTGCTCACCGCATCCCATCCCAGGAGTCCCGAGACGTTAGCCCGTAGACAGTATGACCGCAAGGAAATGTGACTGTTACTCAAAGTATCCCATATATACGCCGAAACGTTTTTTTTGTCAATGTTAAAGTTACGAAGGAAATGAGGTGAAAACGTTTAATTTGTAAGTGGTCTCGCCACAACAAGGAACCAAATGGATAGCATCTCGAATATCGATGCTACTTCCCAATGTTTAGGAAGATGATCTTTTCCTGCTGTATCATTTTGTAGAAGGAACACAGACTTACTGGGTTCAACCACAAAAATGCGGTACTAACCAGCAAGGTCTCAGCGCTTCAGATTAAGGGCATTCCAAAAGGTGTTGTGTTGTTTTCGCTGTCTTCGGTTGCTATGATAGTACGGAGTGGTCCGGGCCATTTGAGCGTGACCCCTGTTTTACTTGCCACATCCAAAACCTGAATCCCCAAGCTCTAACCTGCAAATCGCAGACCTTCTGAAGACCTCAACCCTAAACCCTAAATCCTCAACCCCTAGAATCTAAACCCTAAACCCATAAACCCCGTGGCTTTGGAGCTTTGAATCTTAGTGTTCGCTGCAAGGTTGCGAGCAATTTCAAACATCAAGGTCAAGCTGCAAAACGCCGCAGTTAGCCCAGCCCACGTGGGGTCTTAGGGCGCGAAATGGTTGGCAGAAGGAGATTGGGGTAGGTCCATCTTGCCTTTTTTTTTTTTTCAAAATCAGATTGAGTGTCTATTTGGACGCTTTTGATTTTACAGTAGCAATGAGAGCACTGACTTTCAGATTTTTAAATGGTGTGATTAGTTGGGGCATTTGGTTTCGGAGTCAAATTGTAGGGTGCAGCGGTTCATTGCTAAAAGTAATGTAGGAGCAAGTTCAGCTAGAATACAGCCTTGGGGTTAATATCATGTAGGGTTGAATAAGCGATGGTGAGGAAACGTTTTTGCAAGGTATGCAGGCTTCTACAACATAACAAGTGAGGGTTTGGGGTTTGGGGTTCAAGATGGTTTAAGCAACCTGTGTGGTACATGTCCTGGTCACGGCACAACAGCGATTTCCCGCTGCAAGCTGCGACCAGCAATGACCTCTCAACAGTGGCAAAACTGCCCTCGACAACATAGCACAGGAAACTCACAGTACACGATGCTCCTTACTAGTATATGTGGGAACACGCTAGAGCGGCCACTTGAGATACCCGTGTGATTAAGGATAGATGCAACCTGATCTAGAAGCTTGGAGCTTGCCCACATTAGTCCCGCATGATCCCCATGTAAGTATCGCATAATACTCACAACCCTGTGTGCCGACGAAATAGGCCCGGCACTATGTCGTACGGGGATCGGCGGCTGGTCCGATGCTCCATAACGGGGTTTGCGAGTCACCTTAATGACGATGATTCTAGTATTTTTAAGTGTTCAAAGGACACCCCTTCTGAAAAGATCGACACCTGACTCGTGTTCGTAGGGAACGAAGGACGACGCAGGGGCAATTATGCCAGATCTAGCGTCCAGGGTAGTAGGCAGGGGACCTCAAATGATGTGATAGCCACGACGTACTCTGACCTTGCTTTTGGGGGATTAGGGTTGCCAAAGCCCTCTTATCAGTTCAGCCCGGAGCGGTCCGAATCTCAAGGCTTTAATCCTCTCCCCCAATAATGACCTCCCTTCCCCTACCATCATAGTATATCATCTTTTCTAATTGGAAATTCACATTGTTGTGGGTTTGTTCTGTATTAGGGGAGGGTAAACCCTGAACTCCAAAGCCTACGTCAGAATCGGATGCGATGAAACATCGCTGAGCCAGACACGCCTGTCCCGCAACGACGCCTAGGGAAACGCAAGGCGGACCTATATAAGCTCTCACGCATTCGTCACGCTCGCAGAAGAGACTGAAGAAGTCTGCGATCACGACGCGCAATGCCCTGGCAGAAGCTGCGCAGGCGAAAGCCTCGGAACTGCGCGCCACAATGGAAGCAGCGTCATTGAAATGTCGCAGGCTTTAGGCTCCAAGACAAGGTTCTGAGCCATGCACGCTGAGTTCTTCAACGCTGCACCTAAAAGTTTATGATCCTCCGTTTCATGGCCTTCCTTTGGTAACACCCTAAACCCTAAACCCTCCAGCTTTAGACCCTTACCCCCGGCCTCAGGCCCTTATAAACCTTGACCCTAAACTCTCTTTCCCTCTCGTTGCCTCTATCTCCCTCGCTCCTTCCTCCCTCACCTCCTTCTCTCTCTCTCTCTCTATATATATATATACAAAGATATATATATATATATATGATTTCCCTGTATATCGCTCATCTCCCCTTTGCAGGAGACACCCTAAATTCCCCGAAGCGGCCACAAGCCTTCAAGGCAGATTCCAGTGGATTTCCCATGTTCTGTTCGGGTTTAGGGTTGAGGGGTTTAGAGTTTAGGGGCTTGGGGGTTTAGGGGTTGGGGCCTATGTAATTCCTGCACAACCCCAAACTTCTAAATTTGCAGTCCGTCAATATCGTTCGCTATATGCACCTATATACCCCTACATAACCCCAGGCACCTCAAACACTGCACTCCCTACACCTTAAACCCTATAAACGTTAAACCCGGTATCTTAACTATAGCACTAACTCCTGCTGGGGACTTAGCTTGTTTAGGGCTTAGGGTTCAGGGTACTAACTCCTCCTTGGGACTTAGCTTGGATCTTAGACCCTTAGCCCTGTGGGATATCATTGTTCCCCCCATTATAGGTACCTAAGGGTTAACCCTTAATAGGGGTCTTAAGTGCCACGTAGACTCTAAACCCTAAACCCTAAACCCCAAAACCCTAAACCCCTAAACCCTAAACCCCCTAAACCCTAAACCCCCCAACCCTCTCAAACCGCACGTCCGAGGCGCCAGCACCCTCCCGCGAGGATCTGGCCCACTACCGGGAGGCCATCGAGGCGGGGCCGCTGGTAGGGTTTAGAGATTTGGGGCTTAGGGGTTTAGGGGGTTATAGGATTTAGAGTTTAGGGCTTAGGGGTTATAGGATTCAGGGTTTAGGGCTTAGAGGTTATAGGATTTAGGGTTTAGGGTTTTAGGGTTTAGGGGTTATAGGATTTAGGATTTAGGGTTTAAAGGTTATAGGGTATAATTTGTGGTTAGGGTTGATGTAGACCCGTGATGAATAAACCCCCTCCTTTTGAGGGCCTTTACATGAGGATCCCTGTTTCAATCCCTATGTAGGCCAGGGGGTATGTTGATCAGGGGTCTACACTGGGGTGTAAGGGTTATAGGGTTTGCAAGGTATGGGGCTTAAGGTTTAGGGTTCAGGTTCCGGGCTTAGGGCCCCAGCATGTCATTCATGCTTGTAGACTTAGCGTGGTTAGGTAGTTCTAGATGACGACTTGACGACTTGGTAGGACTTGCGCAGGAATTTGTTCAGTGCCGTACCGGATTATGTTTGAAGGAGCTGCCCAAGTCGTGTGAGTTTACGATGTAAAGTTCTGTCGATGCCACACTTACATGGAAGGTGGACAGTGGTTCTTGTTCGAAAATTTAGTAGAGCCCCCTAAACCCTAAACCCTAAACTAGTAGAGCCCCCGCTGAATAACCTTAGGACCTTATGGCATTCCTTGTGCTTCGCGCTCAGGAAGTTTCAGGTTGCTAGCTGCCACATTCAGAATTTATAGACATTCCGTTATCACTCTACATAAGCCTTATGAAAGTAAAGCCTTCTGTAATGGTACTCCCTAGGTGAGTCTTGATTCAGGGTAGACTCCCCGGAGTTAAGCGGACAGCTATGGTTCAATTGTAATCCCCATTTGGAGGTTTCCACAAATATTGAGATCCAGTATAGACCCGAATATACCCCCAGGAATCGCCCGTGACAGAAACCTCGATTTATGTCTAGGATCCCCAAGAGCAATTCGTAAACCCTGAACCCTAAACCCTGCACCGTAACAAAAACCCATGTCTAGGACTTACAGTTTGCAACTGAAGGTTTGTACCCTTGGGTTAGGGATCCCAAATATGCTACAGACGGGCCATGTTCCATGCTCCAGGAATCCTACAAGCCCTGCGGGCCAAACCCTAAACCCTAAACCCTCCTCTTCCCTACCTAAACCCTAAACCCCAAACCCTAAACTCTCCTCTTCCCTACCTAAACCCTAAACCCTAAACCGTGTTCCAGGAGCAAGTTCGCTCCTTGGAGAACTCCTTGGAGGGACGCGGGCCAGTGGCTGGGAGCTTAGAGTTTGCAGGTCAAAATATGAGAGGAGGTTACTGGGTAGGCCCCTGGGATATTTAATATTTTCCCGAATGGCTTTAATAGGGGACCATATATACTAATATTTTTCAATGGGTTTTAGGGGCCAACCTAGGTTGCGTAGGGTTTAGGGGTTCAGGGTTTAGGGAGTTTAGAGTTAAGAGGCTTTAGGGTTAAGGGTTTAGGGAAGAGGAGTTTCGGGTTTAGGGGTGGTAGGGGCTTGACGTTAAGGAGCTACGATGAACTAGAGTATGGAGTACAGCCTGGTGATTGAAGCTGGCTTCCTGAACAGGAGCCCGGAAGTTCAGCTGGTGGGGTTTAGGGTTTAGGATTGAGGGTTTAGGATTGAGGGTTTAGGGTTCAGGGTTGAGGATTTAGGTTTTAGGGTTTCATCACAAAAGTATCGAAGCTGGGCTTCAGGACGAAGACTAGGGAGAACAGATTTCTGGCCTTGGGTCTTGGGCTTTAGCGTGTGCCGCCCCCTAAACCATGGAACATCAAAAGAGACCCATGTAAACTACTATCCTCTAAACAGGGGCTTTTCTGGGTTCCCCAAGCCCCAAACCTTAGACCCCATGTCCTAAACCCTAGAGCCGTTCTCATTTGGGGTTCCCTAAGCCTTCAGCCCTAAACCCTAAACCCTTTCAACCCTAAAAACCGTCCAAAATTCATGTGGAGGTTCCCTATGCCTTAAGCCCTAAACCCTAAACCCTTTATACCCTAAAAAGCGTCCTAGATTCATGTGAGCCAGGGTCCTTGAGACTTTGGAATGGCGATGGGGATTTAGGGTTTAAGGACCAATTCTAGTCCCCTTTAAGTAGATAGAATATAGAGTATAGGGCTTAAGTTACAGTCCCCCTTAACTAGATAGAATATGGCTTCGGGTATACTATGATATGATCCCCATATACCCCATATTCTATCTACTTAAGGGGGACTATAAACATGCAGTTGATAGTGTAGATGGTTAAGCGGTACAGGTATGAGACTGGAAGGATGGACATGCCAGATATTTCAAAAATACATGGCGAGAATCAACGCGCTAGAGATTGAGCTGATGTTGACTGTGGGCAAGTCGCTGTCTTTGCTTCGACTACCCCAGGGCCTTAAGTTTCCAAGTACTCAAGTATCATATGCTTACCGACAACCTGTACTACGATCAGGATCTGCCCGGGACATTTGCCCGGAATGGATGGGGTTGATTTGTGTCATGTCGTGGATGGACACAGTTTACTTGTTACATGTTTAGAAGAAAAAATAGTCCCCCTTAAGTAGATAGAATATGGGGTTTATGGGAATCTTATTATAATATACCCAAAGCAATATAATCTATTTACTTGAGAGGGTGTATGCTTCTGTCAGTGTTTTGGGTCAGAGGGGGTTGCTCTGAGACAGGTAGTTTGAGCACTTTTCGGCAGTTTTGTTTGCACAACCCTGACCAGAAATGGTCTGAATGTAGCGACATAATTTTCTATAGCTAATTTGTTCAAAGCTGTGAGGGGTTCTGATTTAACTGTATCGTCGCCCCATTAGTCCAAGCTTCGCCCTAGTAGTCCAAGGGTGTGAGGAGTTCTGATTTCATTTCCTCATCGTTCTTGTCCTTGCGAGCATGGGCTTATGAACACTCCTCCTAATATAACCCCAATATAAACCCAATATAACCCCAATATAAACCCAATATAACCCCAATATAACCCCAATATAACCCCAATATAACCCCAATATACTATTTATGAACTTTCCCTCCTAAAGTGAACCCTAGCATCTCCCGGGTTTCTTGATCTGAGGGCTTGTCAACAATCAGGGTCCCTCCGGATGTTCGGGGTCTTAAAAAAGTCTACATAACCCGAAGTACTATGGTATACCAAGGGTTTAGGGTTTAGGGTAAAAGTTTACATAACCCGAAGTACTATGGTATACTAAGGTCATGCAGGGTTCCCCAGTAGCAACAGTAGGAATAAATAAGAGCTGTAGGCAGATTATTGTTAGGGTCCCTGTCGAGGAGTATGTGGAGATCTTTCGAAAAGCCTCCTAGAGTAAGAGGTCTACCCAAATTAGGACTCACGGGTACCAACGCCACATAAATCAATTTTGAATACTTGTCAATCAACTCTTTCTTGTAGGAGATGCGCTCAAAAATGTAACCCTTTCGCATGGGGTTGCAGCGGGTCAGACGCACTTATGCAGTATTGCAGGGCGAAAGCGGCCAACTGCAAAAAGCAACGCCACACCCTAAACCCTAAACCTTAAGCGCTTGCCAAGACTGGAGTTCCTCAATCGATTCGTTACATACATGATCCTCCCTCCATACGAATATTCAACACCCCTGTAGTACGGACGGGTTTAGGGCTCAGGGTTAAGCAGCCCGCGGCCTCTAAGATTGAATATGGCATCTTGAATGGGCTTTATTCATTGAGCACATTGGTTTAGGGTTAGGAGTTTGAGGGGGGGGGGTGCGCAATATTCGTAATTAGTACAATTCAACAGCACTTGGACGCTCTTTTGACTTAGTAAGTCAACGTACTACCCTAAGTCAACGTACCGCCCTAAACCCTAAACCCTGAACCCTAAACTAAACCCTTGCATGCTTAGATGTGCTGTGCAAGGATGCTCTGCTACGGAGAGTGGAGTGGAACCAGCCATGCACTTAGTTCCTTTGGAGTTCCCCAACTTAGGGATTTAGGGATTTAGGGGTTAGGGGTTTTGAGATTTAGGGTTTAGGGTTTAGGGGTTAGGGGTTTGGGGACTTAGGGTTTAGGGACTTAGGGTTTAGGGATTTAGGGGTTTGGGATTTAGGGATTTAGGGGTTTGGGGATTTAGGGATTTAAGGTTTAAGGGTTAGGGGTTAGGGTTTTAGGGTTTAGGGTAGGTCTACGGGTTCCTCTCTTTTGGGGATGAGGGCTTGGGATTAAGGTTAAACCCTAAACTCCAGACCCCAAACCATAAACTGGGTTTGGGGTCTACGGTACGAAGTCTACGTAGAAACTTTCTCATACTAATATTAAGCACTGCACCCTCCCGTACTACATATATGTCCCCCATTTAGGGTTTAGGGTTTAGGTGGCAAGATATGAGGTCTCTTGCGGAAAATATTCAATGTGAAGGGTAGGGGGTGTGTAAGATTAAAGATTGGTATGAAATCCCTACAGTAATGAGGGTTTGTGGGGCTCATAATAGGGGATTACCGGGGATACGCCTACACCCAAACCCTGAATCGTAGCAAGTAGACTTTCTAAGCCCAAAAAGCCTGCAAGCTGCACCCATTTATTTTTTGGTTGTTCGGTGAAGGGTTCGGTTTGTGATCCTTGGTCTCAATGCGGTGATGCTTCAGGCTGAGGCAGCTATCCGACCACTTGATGTAAGCAGCTGGAGGGTCAGGGTAGTTATAAGTCATAGACATCGCCTACTTAGTCCCTGTACTTAAAAGCACACACGGCCTAGGGCTTATTTCGTATAACCCATTTTCATCCAGGGTAGCTGTACGCTAAACCCTAAACCCTCAACCGTCTGGTTTGGCTTTACTTTCAGCTGTGCAGCAACCTAAAAGTAACCAGCACCTTGGGCTCCAAAGTGGGGGTGCACCAAAGTTGGGTTATGGGGGTTCTTTTGAGTTGAGGTTTAGGTTTAGGGTGTGGGGGTTTCCCAAAATCAGGGGTACCTTTTTGGGGGTCCTTATAAACCCTAAACTCTAACAAAGTATGGGTCTGGCATTTAGGGTTTAGGGGTGAGCATCTGAAGACTTTAGGGCCCAAGGTGGAGATTTGTTGTAGACGTGGATCCCCAGGGCTACCCAAATCCCACACACCGCGGTCCGAGCCCTCAGCCCTAAACCCCCAACCCCAAAACCCCCAAAATTCTAAACCCCTAACCCCCGAACCCCTAAACCCCTAAACCCCTAACCCAAAAACCCTAAACCCCCCAAAACCCTAAACCCCTAAACCCTTAAACCGCCTTCTGTGCTGAGGGTAGACTTGCCGGAGCGCTCCGGCGAAGGGGATGAAGGTGCCCTGCGACTCTTTCTCACGGATGTTTAGGGTTTAGGGTACAGCTACGGTTTAGGGTTCAGGTCTCAGGGTTTATGTGGAGCTAGGTATCAAACCCCAAATAGACCTCAAACCCAAAGCTCTCGGCTTAAGAGATGACGATTGAGAGGTATATTGGCCTCACTTTGGCAACTACCGAAATGTTACAATGGTTTGATCTCTAAGACTCAGGGTTGAGGGTTCAGGTCATAGGGTTTTCCGTCAGTGCTTCGTGCTGATGAAAAGCGGAAGACGACATGAGAGATCAAAAGTATGCTTGTATAGAGTTATGCGAAGGGATGTACAATGGTCATGCGGATGCCATAAATGGTTGTACTTGGATAGCGTTGCAGTTCTGCCTTCGCTGCTCTTCCACTTTGAGGACGCACCAATGCAACGCTGCAGTGGAGCTTACATGACTGAACCATGCGCACAGTGGCTGTCGTTGGATTAGGGGAGCATGTGCTTCAACTTTCGGAAATCCTGTGTTAGCTGCTGTTGTACTGACATGGGCGTTCCTGAAGGTCATTGGTTTCCTTTGACGACGCACTGGAAGCTAGAGTTGTTTTCATCCATGTGGCCAACATTAACCGCGACACGTGTAAGTGTCTTCACGCTACAGGTTGAGTAACGATGTGACCATGACCTACAAGCAGGGCCGTCGGAGTGGGCTGTTATTTAGTTCCTAGTTGCAATGGCCGCCGCAAATTTGGATATCGAAGCCGTGGTCCGTGACAGGTTGGCAAAAATCGGCTTGTCAGACAAGGTGAAGCCTGCGTTAATCGATGGGGGGGTGTACACAACCTTGGGCAAGATTGCCTTTGCCGTGTCAGCTACACCTCAGACCCTAACTGATGCCGCCGTTGACAATTGGGCGGATGGCCTGACCACCCCTATTGGGATTATATTGGGATTATATTGGGGTTATATTGGGGATAATGGAAAATACAATGGAAACTACTACAATGGTTATGTAGGGGTTATATAGGCTATATATTGGGGGCCTGCTGTTTGAAGCAGGGACCATGTCCATAGCAGAGGTGGTCCTGGTTGGAGCCCTCCCAGAGGCAAGCACGCAAGACATGGAGCTTGAACCCTAAGCTCCGTGTGTTGCTCAGGGTTGTCAGGATGTAGATAAATAAGAACCCCCAACGTGGGCCCGAGCCTCCGTGATGAAGGGTATCCGGGTCCCTGAGCTGGAGCTCTAGTCGTCGTAGCAAATAGTAAATAGCAGTACCAGCCAGTAGTACACATTGCTCTTCCGGCGCTTGCAAACCTTTGCGTTTTGGCAGATTAGATTTTGCAAGTACGGAGGGATTTGTAATGGCGTTCTGGGACTTGAATTTTGCAGTTACGCGTGGGTCTGAGGTCAATGTTAACAGGTTTCAGATTGCCGGAGTTTTAGAGTTTGGGGTCCAGAGTTTAGGTTTTAGGGTTTAGGCTCGGAGACCGGCTAAGGTTTTCAGGTGTCCGGCTCCAAATATTACCGCGCAAGGCCCCACAATGTCAAATGTTGACGTGGCGGGTCTTGCATTGCCCAGAAGCAAACAATGGAAAGAAGGACGATCCCTGTATCATATACACGGACCCTGGAGTTCAGGCTTGAGGGTTTAGGGTTGACACTGCAAAATCACTCAGACGCCCCCGAGCTCTTAACCCTAAAATTCTAACCCTGTTAGCGCTAATCTCCCGTGCATGCTAAAGAAAATGGCGCCGGGGACTGTGTTGCAGGGATCGTTCTTGGGGAGTTATAACAGGACTCCTAGATGGATCCATTCTGTCATCGGGCTAGTGAGGCAAAGGCTGAAGTTATGACCAGGAAATATTCTAACATCCCGTAGCTTTTCACAATTACTAGTATAGAGACACTGTTTGGTAATGTACCTGCCCAGACGCCAAGTCGCTTACACCCTACACCTCAAACCCTAAGCCCTGAACCTGCGTCGGTGGCAACTCCTTTGGCAGGTGGGGCTGCTACTGCTACGCCATCGGAAACATCGGTGGAGGCGCAGCCAGGATTTGCTGATTGGAGTTGCAGGTATAGCGCGAGGGCCTCCAGTATTAGAGCGCTTAGGGTGTGGTTCTGGGTATGGCGTACCTTAATTACTGTATACACGAGTTACAAAGACATGATACTGATAATTGTCCGGCGGTACCTACCTGCTTAAGCCCTGACCCCTTCCACTGGAGGGTAGCCTATATATTGTGAACATTCGCGCGGGGTTCTGTCGGAGCTCTTTGCTCGGCATGCTCCAAGCTGCTTGCTGCGGCGACCAGCGCGTAGAAAATCCAATATCCCTGAATTGGGGAATGTACCTTAAATCATACTAGGGAACCTAGCATATTTAAGGGTTTCATTGGGACGTTCCCCGTCACATGAACTGTTCTTAAACAGGTTCGATTAAGGTGCGATGTCAACTCTTAGACTTGCAGTAAAACCCTGAAACCTAAACGTGAAACCCTCGACTTCTTGCGGTAGGTGCTGCTGCAACTGGGGAATGATAAAAGGCTTGCTGTTTGAGTTCAGGGTTTTTGTGTGGGGATTTCCCAAACTTAGGGGAACCTTTTTTTTTGGGGGGGGGGG
>CAJNIZ010006623.1:0-15620 GCA_905231905.1 Symbiodinium pilosum | reverse complement strand
TAGGGTTTAGGTTCTAGGGGTTCAGGGTTTTAGGGCCTAGGGTTCTCGGGTCTAGGGTTTGGGGTCTAGGATTTAGGGCGTAGGGTTCTAGGGTCTAGGGTTGAGGGTTTAGGGTCTGGAGTAACCATTTGGAGGGTCAGGGGAACTTAGGAAGTAGGTTAGATAGTGGGCCTATGTCCTACGCTAAGCGGGGGAATGCTGGAGCTCTCCGAACCCTATAGGGAATTCAATGGACCCAAATATGTTTCTGCCTGACTGCCTAGCATATGCTAGTTGAATACGGATCTCCATACTTCGGTTGCTACTATGATATGGGTCCCCCTATGGTTCCTGCATCTTGGGAGGGCTCCTTTAGGCCCTTTAGGCAACTTCCACATGCTTGTCCTGTGCCATGTTAGCTGTAGCCGGCTATACACGGCGGCGTTCAGGGCTAGGGGCTCGAGGTTTCAGGCATCCATTGTGGGTACCTACCACATGCTTAACCCCAGTTCCTAAGTGGCTCAACCTCTACACCCTCAACCCTACACCACCCCAAACCCAAAAATCTGGAGCAGGTGCGCGCCTGCAACACCATGGGATCCGGAGAATGGAGTCGATGGTCCGACGGCACTGCCGCCGCGTTTTAGATGGTAGGGTTTAGGGTTTATAGGGAAATCAGCATTAGAGGTGAGAGTCTGGGGCCTTTTGGTTGCGGCCCAGGACCTTCATGATGTATATAGTTTGTTTGGCTGAGGCTTCGGGGTCCGGGTGTATAAAGACATCATGGTTGAGAGCTTCGTTGTGGTTTTAGGGGAGGTGATGTCACTGAGGGCAACCTCATTTGCGACACGTTGTCTATGCTACACCCTAAACCCTAACACCCAAGCCCTAGTCCAGCCAGCCCAGCCCCGTGCGCATCACAATCGCTATAAGCCCTTGTATATCCCTAGTTTCTTTTCGCTTTTCGTGTTCTTTTCCATTTGATTCTCCCTTCTCCCTGAGCCCAACATCAGAAATACTATGTGGTTATTTTCATGTTGTTATCAATTTTATGTTCCATTTGGTTCTCCATTCTGGGAATACTATCCCCATAGATCCCGAACGATCCCAATATATGACCCGACATACAGTGTTTCCATTTCACTTTCCGTTTCATTTTCCGTTTGATTGTTAATTGGTTCTAAGGCTTTGCTAGGCTTCCCCAAAGCAGTACTTCTTCAAGTGAATGTGGGGTTTACTGAAAATGGATATAGGGGTGCATAACGATATATAGGGGTATACGGGGACATAGCTTCAGGATTCTGTTTTGGTTATACTATAGTAAGGATTGTAGCATATTAGGGTCCATGATTGTTGCCCCCAGTTTATGGACGCCGCCATCTCGGCGAGGATGCTCTAAAGCGTTAACCCTCCCGAATTGCTAGTAGGGGTTTTCTTCTCATCCTGGCGAAATCCGTTTCCCCAGCAGTGGATAGGCAAGTTGCCCCAAGGTATGGCGATCTACAGCATACATACAAATGCCACCCACTGGAAAATAGCAGTCAGTTCACACTTCCAACTCTACAGCGGGCTTGCGTTCCATTGGACCCAGAAAGGAAGATACATGCTCAAGTGGCACAAGTTGCAATGACAATCTCCACGAAATTGGGACCTTGGGGCAACCGGTGCCCCGAAGTGCAACCCGAAGCCCAAAGCCCTAAAGCCCAAACCCCAATCAAGCCCTCACATCCTCAAACCCTACTCCTTGAGCCCCTTGCCAAAGCCCTAAACTTTGAGTCCCCAAATCGTGAATTGGAAGCCCTTACTGCCCAAAAACCCAAATCGTAAGTATCCCAATTCTTGCAGGATATCTCGTCCCGCTTGGGTCTGAGCCTACGCAAATGCCTTGCCTGGACCTCCCATTATATTCACGATTTACCCTAAGGATCTGAATAGCCCAAAGTAGATTTAGGGTTTAGGGTCTAGGTTTAGGTTATGAATAGGCCCAAAGTAGGTTTTATTCAGAGACTTGGAGCCTCAGATTACCGCAGCTCTTATTTACAGACTTGAAGCCCCAGATCAGGGATTGAGGCTTCCCCAGTCGTAGACCTGCTGCCAAACTCCCTCAGATTAAGCGAGCCCCTGACATCATTATTCTTACTGCTATTACTACTATTATTACAATTGTCAGTATTAGTATCATCATTAGCATCATTACTATTAGGGGGCGGCTTTATAATCATAGCCTTGAAGTTTTTCAGTAGACCACGCTTCAGGGTCTAGGCGAGGGCCCTAACTACACTTTACTTCCCTTGGTGTCCAAGCAATTTGGCTAGAAGTGGTTGATTATGCGAGGGCAATTTAAAATGTCCGGGTAGCCTTTCTTGTTCTCCAGCGGTCATTTCCTACTCATTGTCTTTTGTGGGTTCACCCGCGGTTGTGGGTCCACTGGCTTGTGGGCAGAAGGAAGCAACATTTGGGCATATGAGTGTTTCTCAACACATGTCCTATGTAATTCTCTAATGATAAACCCCGGCACCCCCCTGATGATGAAAACCTTCCTCCCCCCCCCCCTCCCAGCAAAACTGGTAACTGGTTGTATCTTGCATCACAGCAGGGGTGGGGGGACTAGTATTTAGGGACGGCGATGGACCCTTTGAAGGGACCCTTGCAGAATCTCCCTACAATTTCCTGCTCTCTCCAGAGCACTCTGGCACCCTTAGGGCAGCCAGAGACTCCCACATCAGGGCCTCAAAAATGAAGGTTCCCTGTTTCGAGGTCACCCGATACAGGGTGATGGCACATTGGGGTCCATCCTGGGGTCCCGCTACTCATGGAAACTACCTTTTTTTGTGAAGTTGTTTTTGGTGGGAGTGGGGGTTGCTCAGCGTAATTGTAGGGGTTACTTAGAACCTAATCACCTCCCCCAAAGACCCCGAATTGCCGAGTTGCACATTATAGTCTTGTCATGAAAGATTTCAGACAGGAAGCGGCAACACCTGGACCAGTGATTGTATAGATCATGCGACTGTATAGATGTGAGTGACGCAAGCCCGTCGCCGTCACATTGTCGAGACACTAAAGTTGTGCTGGTATCTACAGGACGCAGCTGTTAGGCAGCATATTATTTATATCTAAGTAAGTCCTGTATGACCCCTTTGTACCCACACATTAGTAACCTTAGAGTCCACAAAGTAGTCTATACGAAGCCCTCTCGGTTGCAGTAGCATGTCGGCCCAAGAACCATGTGGCATGACACATCTTGACTCCAGATTTAGGGCTTAGGTTTATAGGGTTTATGGCTTAGGGAAACAAACCCCAAGGGACCCACATATCAGCCTGGTCCTGTAGCAGGAGTCCTTACAAAGGCTTAGGGATGATTGAGACATGCCCCACATGGTACTTGGACAGGGGAACTGAGTAGGTACGTTAATAACCCCTCTAAGCCATATGACTCCTGCGTACTGGTATCCGTGACCCGCCAAGTACACCACAGTTTCATCCAGACGGGCAATCGGGAGTGGTTGAAGGTTTAAGGTCTAGGGCTGTGATTTCACATAAGGAAATCCTTCATGGTGGCCTGTGCGGTTTGGAGTCCCTTGTTCATGCGGAAGCAGGAAGGGTGGTATGTTTCGAGAGTCATACCAAAAAGCCCAGCCCCTAATTGCCTACTGTCACCGAGCCTTTCTTTTGCAGCACAAGGCATCCACTCCAGATCGTCCCGAGGACGAAGCTTTGTTTGGAACGGGAACCGTTGGACGTGATTTAGCAGTGCTGCGCGCACTTCCGTGTTTGACCCTAAACCCTATAAGCCCCATTATAGCAGTTTCCATTTTTCCATTATCCCTATATAATCCTTATATAACCCCAATATAATCCCGATACACTCCTTATACTCTCTTTGAGCACAAGTTTAGGCGTTCGGAGCGTCGGGACGAAACCTGTGTGTGGGCCATTGCTCATCCTGGTTTGCAATCATGTCTACTCTTTGGGATATGGGTTTGCTGAGGGCCTCCCAATTGGACAATCTTATGGTGCTACAGCACTCAAGGGGTCGAAGCACCAAATATTTGAATTCTACTTCCCCAAAGCCGGCACCATGCTCCCTATGACTCCACACCCCAAATTCTTAAGAAGTTGGTACGGGGACCCTCAACGCCATATCGCAGTATACATACCTATATACTCCCGTGTCCCGATAACCGCTTCGAAGCCGTTACTGGGCCTTAGGCCTGTGGATTTTGGGAACCGAGCCCCAACCTGAACCTTACCTATAGGTTAGGTAGACCACCAACCCTGTAGTAGTGATGTAATCGCACGACAAGAGGACCCTTATATAATCACCATTCTCCCTTGTAGTCACGCTTATGGGTGGGGGCTCCACCATAGTTGCCATAGTGATAGGGTTTAGGGTTTCAGGGTTTAGGGTTTAGGAATCAATGTGCCTGTTAAAGGGATTGTGTGCCTAATGCTTTGCTATCTTTACTAGTACATTGGTGTCCTCGCCCTTTTTAAGTCTAAGCTGATTTTAGGGCTTAAGGTGCGTTTAGGGTTTCGGCCACCTCACAAAGTCCCTGCTGAACCCCATCGCCCCTCAAACTGGGCTTAGGGGAGGGCTCCAAGTCTTGAAGACTCTGAAACTCTTAGGTAGGGGTTTGGGGTTTAAGGGTTTAGGGTATAGGGTTTAGGAGTTTAGGGTTTAGGGGTTTAGGGTTTAGGGGTTTAGGAGTTTAGGGTTTAGGAGTTTAGGGTTTAGGGCCTTCCTGGATCCCGGATCCCCAATGCACGCTTCGCAGGGATCCTTGGCCCTAAGCCCTAAACCCAAAACCCTAGCTGTATTTCTTGGGATAGAGAAACCTTCATCCTGGTAATGGCCCCAAACTTATCTCACTGGTTCTTAGTAGGAAACAGGGTATATCCCCATACAAGCTGTAGTCTAAGCTCCCAGCATCCCCCTTCATAACCCCCATATAATCCCCCCTTATATAATCCCCTGTACATCCCCCTTTAAGGACCTTAGACTATAGCTCATTTAATACATCGCCATATTCCCTAGTAAGCCCCAGCAACTTATGGTAGCTTCTATTTTCTTTCATATTCTGGACTTACCTCCAGTAGTCAGATCAGAGGATCAAGACAGGGTTTAGGGTTTAGGGTTTGGGGTTTAGGGTTTAGTTTATATTTGGGCCCCATGATTTGGGCTTAGGGTTTAGGGTTTGGGGGGGTTCCCCAAAATTGGGGGCACCCGAGGTCTTTATGAGAAGGATTTCAGTATATTGGGCGCTATATATATACATGGTATATATATATATATATTGCGGCGCCCTTATTGGTGGAAGCTACTGCGTACATACATATATATATATATATGTGCGTGTATGCATATATATATATATAGAGTTATACAGTGTATTTATGTGTATTTATATATACGTACTTGTCTCTCCAAGCCTTGCCCCCAGGATAACAGGTCATCCCTGTAGGGACTTACAAGCCACCATTGCCACGCTGAGGTTTATGTAAGGTACCCTTTACCATGATTATTCACGACATCTAGGGCCATAAAATTGATAGTTACCTGGGCCCTTGCGGTAGAGTCTGGTAGAAAGTTGGCCGAAATATGCCTCTACACCCTAAACCCTAAACCATGAAACCCTACCTTCTGAGGCTCCACATATCCCCGTGTAGATAATACTTGCACGGGGTTTCTAGGTACTACCCTTTTCCCCTTTTTATTTGGGGGTCTCCTTCTTAAAAATGAATAGTAGGAAAAAAGCGTACCCTTATTATTAAGGGGTTACTGGGGAACCTAGGTTTAGGGTTTGGGTTTTTTTGCTTGGCCCCCACCCCCACCCCACTCCTCGCCTCCTTACCCTCGCTTTCCTGGGTGTCCAAGGTACTTAGGGTTTAGGGTTTAGGGGTTAAACCCTAAACCCAAAACCCTAAACCCAGTGTGGGGTGCTCACAGCACTTTTTCTTGCTGAAGCTCAGGCCTGTAAGGTCATGTAGGGGATTCTAAGTAGGGTTATGAGCCCTGTCTACTTACTACGTCACCTTGGCCTCTCAGTTCACTTCCTATGTCGCAGGAACGAGTATAGCAAGCTCCTAGAACCTGAAATCTTAAACCCGAAGCCCTGAATCCTAAACTCGAAACCCTAAGCCTCAAACCCTTAACCTCACGCCCTAACCCCTGAATCCTACACCCCAAACCCTAACTCCCAAACCCTTAAAACCCCATGCAGGAATGATTATGGCGAGCTCCTGGAACCCTTGACTTCATCGGCCTGCTCCCACTCTATCAAGTTGGTCGGGGCCCGGGCTATAGCAGTTTAGGGTTAACTGCTTAGGGTTTATGGCTTAGGGTTCGAAACCTCCCGGCACCCAAATGTCCACTATTCACATTCTGGTTTTATTCATCATCTTGGGAGTACTTGATATCTAAAATTGGGCGGGGGGTGGGGGGGAATATGAGGGCGAGGTGATCATGTTAATATTCAGCACTAGGGGGTGGGAGGTTTTGATATTAGGGAGAGGTGATGAGTGTTGTTTCTCCTTTATCGGGCGTTTGCCTTTTTTTGTTTGGGGGGGAATGGTTTGGGTTTTTGGGTGTAGGGTTCAGATTTTCTTTTAGATTGCATGGACCTTCAAGATACTTCTTCCATGCTGGGTGCCCTAAACCCTAAGCCCTAAACGCAAAGCCCTAAATGCAAGTTATAACCAGATCATAACCTCTATCCCTCTCCCTCTGCCATCAGAGGTGTCATTAGTCTTTGGTGAATATACCTAGCTTGTTTTCATGCATGGCGGAATTTCCAGGTTCTTTCACCATCTAGGGGTGTCAGACGCGAAGCAAGTTCCGAGCCAGAAATCTGAC
The DNA here is from genome assembly GCA_905231905.1 of Symbiodinium pilosum. Lineage (NCBI taxonomy): Eukaryota > Dinophyceae > Suessiales > Symbiodiniaceae > Symbiodinium > Symbiodinium pilosum. The sequence goes on along the minus strand of CAJNIZ010006623.1, from coordinate 8,788 downwards.
GGTCTGTGTAACTAGACTAACCCGTGTATGCTTTTTCGAAAATCCTGATAGTTTGGTCCAACTCTCTTTCATCTGGGGTACCACGGGAAAATATTCAAGCCCTACATTTCAAAATCTCATCCGAACCCTATCCCGCGACCAAAAGCATAAAAGCCTCACATGCCCAAGCTCAATGATCAGGAGTGGGATGAGCCATGCAGCCAGGGCGCACCCATCATTGGCTACAGAATCCAGTGCCCGTTGGTGACTACGTGGTTCAGGTTGTATTGGGCAATGATTTCGGCTTGTTGTTAGTTGGGAACGGAGGAATGGATCCCTATACTAGCCCTAATAGAGATCCGACCCCGACAAAGATAAAGAAGCAGGTGCACATCATCTCTTGAACGTAGCTTGTAGCGTAGGAGCTTAAGTAGTTACCAGTAAGAATATTGTCTCAAGTTCCATGTAAAATTAAGGCATAGCATAGGGTACCTCAAATAGACCTCGCCGCCCGGCAACACTTGATCATCCCGTGGATCCTTCACAACAGTTTTCTTGTGCTGGCCACAACCCCAAACTAAACTCCCCCAAAGTGGAATGAAGCAGAGACTGCCCTGGCCTTCGTATTGGTTCTGCTGTTGGGCTTACTGTGGTGTAGGGGTCTAGGGCTTAGGGCTTCAGAAACCTAAATCGCAAAGGCCCGTGTTAGACTCAGCAGGGTTGGAGCGGGGAGAATGGAGGGGGCTGTGTAAAGCATCTCAGATGAAATTCATATGAGCCATAGTCTAAACTCTCAAAAGGTGGGTTATATAGGGATGGCACAGTGGAGTATGATAGAGTGATAGTCAATACTTGCGTATTAGGGACGAAGAGCGGGAATGCCGTGAGATGCAGGAATCACGCAAAAAGCCCCAAAAGTGATAGGACCCCCCAAAGCGATAGAGCTCAATCTAAACCGAAGCCATGACTGTGTTTTGGCTGAACCCCCCGAAAGCGATACCTTTCTTTCATCCTACGCAAAAGCCCCCAAAACCGTTAGGACCCCCCAAGTTGCTCATGGCATCGGGTTATACAAGGAGTTTCGGCGAACGCGTTAATAGGGTTTATTAAGGGGGATACTATGAGTCCAGACTATGGCTCATACAGACTATCACAGCATCTGCCGCTCTTTTTGTTTGAAGGCTTGCCTGAGCTGATAAAAATGGAAAACTTGAAATACCAATATTACCATCCTAAGTTCCGGGTAGAGTTGTGATATAAGGTGCTTTAAGTAGACTTCAAAATGACTTTTCACACTCCTACGTTTAGAGTGCTGACCGCTACATAAGCCAGAAAGCTGAGCAGGTACACCCTTGATCCCTCTGATGAGGGCGCGGCAGAAACCATCACATCGCTACATAGGTGCCTCCTAAACCCTAAACTCTAAACCCATTTTGACTGAAAGGTTGAGGTTTGGCGGATGGTTTTGTGCCTAGGTGTGAGACAGGACGAGTGAGGGCTTTTGGGATTGTGACCCTTTGATGGTTTTTAGAGTCTGCCTAGAATTTCTGCATCTCAGATAAAGAACGAGTACGCTTCTGTGAACAGACTTGGAACCCCGAATCAAGAAGTGCAGATGTCTTTTTTATGACCCGTTTTGGAGTTGCACTGTTCGGAGCGTGCTTATTCTAGCCGTGTGTTCTACATTCCTTTCAGGACAATTTAAAACGCTTCACAGGTCCCTTGTTGAGGATCCTATGCACCCTAAATAGGGGGACCCCAATATAGACCCCAATATATTATGATCCTTATCATGGGTGCCCCCCAAAAGGCACCCCTAATTTTGGGAAACCCTAATCCTTAACCCTATTCCCCTAATCCCTAACCTTATTCCCTAACCCGTATATAGCCCCTATAACCCCTTTTAAACGTACCCCTAATTTTGGAATCCCCCCATATCTCAAGTAATAATGAACATTCATGGCTGCATAGCGCAGAAGTATCAGGCGCACGAGCATGGTCGTTCCCGATCTGCCGCTTTGCAAAACTTTTTAATCCCTGCCCGGGGTATATAGGGGGTTTAGGGCTCAGGGCTTAAGTACTCTTATTATGTGGTATATTATAATACATTGGGAGTATTTAATATGAGGTGGGTGGGGGGTTAATGTTAGGGGGAAAGGATTAAACTTCCTGCTGATGGTATAGGGTTTACCTTGTTGGGGCTTGAGTCAAAGTGAGGGGGAGGAGGATGGATCTGTATGATAATCCCTATATATACAAGTATAAGAAAATAGGAGGGTGAGATCTGTACGCAAATTTTCTGGCCTGCCCAATCAACACACTCGTGGTTAGTAAGGAATATGTTATATAAGCTGCAGTCTAACCTCCGTAAAGGGGAGTTACATAGGGTTCCGGGTTTAGGGCCTAAACTCCTTGAAAGAGGGGTTATACAGGGGCTTATATTATGTAGGAGTATTCTAGGGGGTACTAAGGGGGATACTAGGAGTATAGAGTATGGTTCATATGGAGATTACAAAGGGGTTACATTCACTTTTTCCCTACTAAACGCCAGTAAGACAAGGCACATAAACAAACTCGCACACGTTGGGTGTAAGGTTATGTTTTCGCAGCTTTCTTTCGTGCCGTGTTCGCAGGTCTGTCGCGCCCTCTTCTTCCTTCAGTTGAACTAGCTATGAGGGTAGTTTCTCTGGCCGGCTTTCGGCTTTGCAGGGAAGAGATGTCAAGACAGCCTGCATCATCCCCTTCCCTAGTGTTAAAACTTCCCGGCCCCCAAATATTGAAGATTCCCATTGTGGTATACTATAGTTGTATAGAGGGAAGATGTATAATATAGTATGGGGGCTTGGTGGGTTGAATATGAGGAGAAGGTGTTTACCTCTTTCTTGCCGGGTGTAGGATGCGACTTGCATCAAAGCTGGTCCTTGAATCCAATTTAGGGTTTAGGGTATAGGGCTTAGTGTCTCTCTTACGGGTAGAAGGTGATTCTAGGGACTCTTGGGGAGGGCCTACATAGCTTTGGAGCATCTCAAGATCTACCCATGGTGTTGCTGCGGCTTTCGGTGCTTTGCCAATTTCAGTAGGGCTGAGATAAAGCCCTTTGAGTCTGTATTGGGGTTTCCAGGAATTCGGGCCCTTGTTTTGGCGGTCCTATAATGAGGATTCTTATGGATTGGGGTCTCTTCTAGGGCCCCCTGTTCATGGAAACCTTGTATGGCATAGTTACCCTAAATCTTTTTTCTCCACACGCTTAGTCCAGGTGCACTGCGCGGCAAACCCTACTAGCGTGTAAGGCCCACACCCCAAACCCTGAAGCCTAAACCCTAAACGCTAAAGGCTAAAACCCTAAACCCTAAGCCCCAAACCCGAAACCCCAAACCCTGCCAACCTTACAACCGCAACCCGCCGCATTTGTTGACTCGAAGCCTCATAGTCCAAAACCTACACAATCAAACGCCCTACCTGTCCCCAAACTTACACGGATCTCCATGGACAGTAGTGCTTATGGATATTCTTGGGGGTTCCATGTCATCTTGGGGGAGGTGATTGCAAGAACACCCCCATGAAGGAATCCTTGCAATCTAGCGCTATAATACAGTCTGCAGTCAAGATCAGGAATGGTTTGGAGGGATCTCTTCTGACTTAGAACTCTGAGGTCAATGTAGAAATCTAAACAAATTGCAGTGTTAGGGTTGTAGAATCCTGGTATACCTATCGTTTAGGGTACCTCAAGCAGCCCTAGGTACTTGCCTGGGCACCAGTTTTCATTTCATGTTCCATTTTGTTTTCCATTTGATGCTCCATTTTGTTTTCCATTTGATGCTCCGTTATTCGGGCGACATCCCCATGTCTGAGGAAGCCCAGCCACCTCTATTTCTTCAGAGTGCAAGCGCTGAATGAGGCTCGTAAGAGTTTAGGGCGATTTGGAGGTTCACAGGTCTAAGTAGCTTGTTACAACGCATGCCAGAACTGTACTTGTACTTCGGGTAAGGTCAATCCTGTGAGGGGAGGAAAAGTGGGTTTCATTTCGCCCAGAACTAGAGAGTTAGCAAGTCTCATGAACCTCCCAAGTAGGATTCAGATTACAAAATTTGGCGACTAGGGTTTGGGGTCTTGAAAACTGATTCTTCAGGATCATGGCCTGTAGATATTAATGTCCCAAACTGACGAGATCCCAACTTGAGGGTTCCCCGAAGCAAAGAGGGGCCCTAAACCCTGATTCCAGCCCCCTTATGTATCCTAGAAAGGCATCTAAGTTGGGAATCCCTTTGGTTGAAGGCAGATTCCCATTCATGTTCCCTTCTTACAGCTTTTTTCTTCTTATAGCCAGTATTACTTTTCTTCTTACTACATTGTTTTGTAGCCCTAAACCCTAAACCCTAACCCTAAACCCTAAAAGGAGTATGGGGAGGTCCGGGTTCGACCAGGGTTTGGGATGGGGCTTGCGGCTTGTTGTTTCCAGAGCTTGGCTTAAGGGCTTCCGGGAATGAAGAGGGCCTTAGGGTTAAGGGCTTAGGGTTGGGAGTTTAGGGGTTTAGGGGTTTAAGGTTGGAGGGGTGAGGGGTTCAGGGTTCAGGGTGTAGGCGTTAGGGTTTTGCTATGCCAGGCTCATACCTTTGCCTTTGGCATTGCGCAGATGCGACCAAACAATTTGAGGTTCCATTGCCGAAGAATTAGAACCGTGACGAAATCGCGCTTCTGTTGGTTTGGGTTGTAACCGCATGCTTGCACAAGGTCGTTAATTATCAATTATCAGCACCACTTGTTTCCTGCATCCCATGTCCTACGCAACGCGTAAACTACCTAAGCCCCAAACCTTAATTCGCACATCGTATACCCGACCCTATACCGCATCGCGAAAGGTCGGGTGTTCTGAGTGGACAGTCTGGTCTGACGGAATTGCCACCAAGGCCGGTGCACTACGCTTTGGATTTCGGGACGGGTCCAGGTTTAGGCTATGCTTAAAGCAGGACTGCTACAGGTCTAGGGTTTCAAGAACGAGGTACCCAAGTAGTACCCTTGTCCCCTTTCATTTTTGACGGTCTCCTTATAAACACTAACCATAAGGAAAGAAGGAACCCTTATTGTTAAGGGGTGTCTGGGGAATCTAGAATAGGGACTTCGAGTTCAGAGGCGATCATGGCAAGCACCTGTGGTTCAGGTTTGGCCGGCCTTACGGTCTCCCCCTAGTCCTGTCGCCCGCCATAGTCGTTGTGTTTCCAGGAGTTGCTGGAAAAGTAAGGCTTTCATTGCGGCATTTGGTGAGTGTGTATAAGGTTTAATACTGGTGAGTGTGGGTTTCAATTTCAGCGGGGACCTTACATCTTGTGTGGCAGCAAGTACTTTGAGGCCCGGGAAGTCTCTATAAGTAGATTGGCCACAGGGGTGATGCCCTAAGGCTCTAAGGACTCATAATATAAGGTTTTCGGGCCCAAAGACCATACTATACCAGGCTTTTGGGCTATTTTGAGCCTTAGGGATGGGATTATTGAGGGAGTTAGGGCCACTGAATCCTTAACTTCAAAACCTGAACTCCCAAACCGTAAGCCCTCAAGTTAGTGGCTCCCGCGAGCATCCGAGTACTAGGGTAGAATTTCGTACTTGATCCTTGGAGAAAGCTGTGACAACGCTCGAGAACGCTTTTTCAATGGCTGGCAAGTACTTGACTTACAATGTAGCTCGCCGGTGAAGCATGGCCACCTACATGGGATTAGGGCTCAGGGTTTGTGATTTCCAGCTGAGTTTTTCTGAATGCAGCTCAAGGGTTTCAAGGATATAGGACACCCAATTACCAGCATGGTCTTAAAGACGAGTCCTGGCTTGAGGGTAGGAGGTTCGTGGGTAGTTCTTTGCATCTTTATGAGTCGGATAGCTATGCAATTATACTTCATGTGGGCTGTCTGTAGCCCTACTGGCACTGACACGATCCGACACATGAATCTCCGGGTGCTTCAAACTCAAATGCCAAGACCCCAGACCCCAAATCTACATGGAAGAGCTTTTCACCAGAAGTTCAATCTCTGACCAACATGTACATCTTACAGTAGACCCTAGTAAACTCCCCCTACTACTGCAAAACCTAAGCCCTCAAACCCTACATCCTAAACCCTGAAACCCTAAATCCCCTAGTTAAATCCCAACCCTTCAGCAAACGGGATTCCCACCCTGGGTTAGATGCCCTGAATTCTCTGCCTAGGCCCCTAATGAAAGAGGCTTGTAAAATTGTGGTATAGAGTATCTGAAACAGATCCTCAGCAGCACGGTGGACATGATTCAGGCCCCTACTTCACACGTTCCCCTGTAAGCCCCTAGGTTAACCTAATTTCCATTTCATAGTTCATTGTCTTTTCTACTTGTTTCTCCATTCTTGAAAACACCCTAAACCCTAAAAACCTTAAAAACACTAAACCTTAAACCATAAACCCTAAACCCTGTGTGTTGCGTCTACCAACCAGTGTCCTCCGGGCAGACGTAAAAGTCTTCTGTTTTTTTTAAACCCTAAACCCAGGGTTCAAAAATGAGATTGGCTCGAGTCAGGGCCGCATGGCAGCTTTGGGTTTAGGGTGTAGGGTCCCTTTAAACCGGGGGTGCATGGTGTTCCATGTTAGTTTGGACGGTAGCCCGCTTCGCCAAAAGCCCGGAACTCTAAATCCCCAAGATCTAGACAGGAAGCCCCAAATCCAGACCTAAATTCTAAAGCCCAAATCCTGAAGGCTAAAGCCTCAACCCCAAGTCAAGCCCTTCTTGACCACTAGGTTGTAGGGCCAGACGTGCCCGAACGGCCTAGGCTAGTTCAGGCCGGAGTCTGACCTACTTGGAGAGTTTAGGGTTGAGGGTTTAGAGTTTAGGGTTTAAGGTTTAGGGTTTAGAGTTTAGGGTTTAAGTTTTAGGGTTTAGGGTTCTTGGAGATTCAGGGAACGTGCTGCAAAGGAGGATGCCCTCGAGTTTCGATTTTACGGCTCTGGGGCTTAGGGTTCAGCACCTAGGGATCCTAGTGTAGGAATCGTAGGCCATATTAATTCAAGCAGGCAGAATCAAATGGAAAATGAGATGGAAGCCCGGGTACTACATAATTATTGGTCTAAAGGAGGACCTTTCTGTTGACATGGAATCTCCTGCATGACCTCAGTATGCTATAGGACTATAAGACCATTATTCCCATAGGGTACTCAGTGTCATGCCTGATTTTCAACCCAAGCACTTACACTTTGGTGATAGTAAGGGGATGCTGTCAACATGTCATGGGGTTACCGCAAGAGAGACTAGAGCTTGGACCGGGAGCAAATCGCAGCTTGTCGTAGGCTTTCTTTGGTCAGGTTCCAGGTATTAGGGAATTTAGCGGGTCTGAAAATTGGATTATACGTACAGTCACAGTTCAGTTTTACCTACCCTATGTACTCCATATATCCCTACACATCCCTATGTATTCCTAAAACTTTCAGCCCCAAATCTCAACTAGATTAAAGTGTGGTTTTCAAAACAGCGACCAGGTACAGGCCAAAAATGTGACCCCTGAGCTTTGAACTCTCTATTCCCCATACACCACCAGATAAACCAAAATTTCACTTCCTTTTCCATTTGATTTTCCATTACTGGGCTCATATCCCTAAAAGCCGAACCTTAAACCCTACACACTTTAAACTAAACACCCTAACCCCGTAGACCCTGAAGACCCTAAGCCCCTAAACCCGAAGCACCCCAACCACCCCAACCCCCCCCCCAGCCACCCAACCCCCCAACCACCCTAAACGCCCCTAACCGCTGACTCGATCATAGACATGGGCGCTCGGGTCTTGGGGCTAGGCCTCCGGACTGGCTCCTGATGAACTTGCGGGTCCGGGGATGTCAAGCAACCTCTTTTTCTCCTTCGCAATTTACCGACCTCACCCTAATTGGTGGTTTCTATAGGCACTAGTACCAAAATGGCCTTAAATTGGGAATTGAAATTATTCCAAATTACCCTATGGCAACTTAACTCCCCTTATGACACCATTCGTCTGCTAGAGCGTAGCTCTATAAGCAATACGCACAACCCCTTCACCATCGCCGTCCTTGAGTGTTTTTCTGGCCGCAGCGGGATTTGTGGACCATGGGACTCCAGAGCCTGGGGGGAGGGGGGTTCCCTTTCATTATTGGTTTGCCGGGGCCACGCGAGAATGACGAGGTTATGCCAAAAAAAGCTGTCAGGCTCTGATGACATCTCAGCTGCGTGCGGCAGCAAGCTAAGCATGCTTCCACACAAAGCCAATTTTCTGATTAGGACCTAAGCATGTTGTTTGTTGTCCGGTCTACGCGGCTTTGTCATGTCGAGTTTGGAGCGGTGTTGCAATGTGACGCCGCCGGGAACCGCATGCGCCGAACAAAGCACAAGCAGCTAACGGGTCTCGTCATGTGGAGGGAAACGTCGGAACTTTGAAGATTAGGAACGAACCAAGACAAAGCCCACAATGCTACGGGGTTAGGGGTAGGAATGCCAGCGTGCTAGGAGTGGATGCGCCCCTAACTCGCATATAAAGATGCACCCTCAGCGCGCTTACCTTGGCACAAATCCTGAGCCTTACCTTTAAGCCCTTAAACCCTAAACCCTAAATCCTAAACCCTAAGCCTTGAATTCTAAACCCTAAACCCTATATACCCCTATATAACCCTATATACCCCTATATAACCCTATATAACCCTATATAACCCTATATATCCCTATATAACCTTATATAACCCTATATAACCCTATATAACCCTATATAACCCTTTAAGCCTTAAACACTACGTAACTTCTGGAGGCCAAGCCGAGGGCACTGACGATTGCCTGGGA
>CAJNIZ010006621.1:0-17410 GCA_905231905.1 Symbiodinium pilosum | reverse complement strand
ATATTAGATACTCCCAATATACTCTTGTAGAGTATATTGGGAGTATCTAATATTAGGAGGGGGTGGGGGGGGGGTTTTAATATTTGGGGGGAGAGGATTAGGTTTGAGCTCCTTGTGATGGCAAAAACTATCAGCTCAGCGACAAGAACAACGAGGAGCGGAAGTGATTGTTATAATATGTTCGACCAAATTAGGGTTTAGGGTTTATGCTTTAAGGTTTAGCAGAAGCTGCGATGACAATTATGACAACTGTAGCAGAATGAGCAGCGGAAACTATCAGTAAAACGGCAATTCGAAAGTCTTGAGCTACTTGACCGTGTCGCATGTTTACTGACATACAAAGATCTCGCGAAGTAGCGGAGCTGTCCCACATGCCAGTCTCATTGGCCCTGCTAGGTAGTAGCTAATATGAAGTTTCAAAAGCAAGTTGTTTTGTAGTTCCGGCGGAGCCCCCAAGTCCCAGCTTGGAGTCTACGTGGCAAAGGGGGTGGTTTTGTGATTCAGGTGGACATATTATCTTTGCCAGCTGTGTGAGGGAGGGTCGAACTTTTGGTGCGGCGCAATATCAACAAAGAGAATCCAGATAGGAAGGTGTATGCATTAGGCTGCGGCACATAGAGACGTTGCAGTGTCTCTCATTAATGCCCAACAAACCCACAAATGAAAGAATCTTTGTAATCGCGGAAGAGGATCAAAGGCGAAAGATGCTTCTAAACCATGCACAAACATGGTAGTTTCCCAAAATAAGGGGACCCCAATAAAAAATACTATAATCCTTATTATTGGGACCCCCACAAAGGAGAGGTGCCAAAAGGACAGGCCGGCGCGTGATCTCAACAAATCCCTGGAAAGATCCGATATGCCGTCGTAAAGACGCCTGTTAAGACGATGTTGGACAGAATCTATCACGCTGCTTCCTTGCCCCATACTGTCTTGCAATGACAACATATGGCTGGTTGTCAAAATTATGGTCCCTTTTGGATCCCTAATATAATACGGCACCTAATATTTAGGGACAACCACCCATATTTCAGAAACCGCAGACTTGCTGGCGAAGGCTCATGTAGCTTTCCAACAGTGGCTCATCATCACTGCTGGGTACCTCCACGGCCTCCAAGCTTTGAGGTTCAGGGTTTAGGGTTTAGGGTTGGGACCAGAGTGTCGAGGCTCAGGGTCATGATAGGACTCTTCAATTTCAGGTTAAGGGTAGGGATAAAGGACTTAGGTACGACAGCTCAGAAATCAAAATACTTCTTTTTCTTGAGACCTCCAGACCCAACACAATGAAACAACTAAACCCTAAACCGTAAACCCTAAACAGTAGTTTCCATGCTCTTTTCCATTATCCGTGCAAAGCCCCTATACTAAAACCTAAATGCTAAGTAGCCCTAAAATTGTCAAATCGTCTCAGAATCATCCTCCTAGACCCCCTACTAGTGGGGACCCGAGAAGCCATTACAAGCACACATACCGCCAGAGATCCAAATAGCCCAATGTAGGTACTATTTACAGACTTTATGGCCCCATGTACGTTGTTTTTTTGTACACTTGTATCCTCACCTGAACCCTAAACCCTAAACCGTTTTCAGGGGGTGGATTTGCCACACGATTCTTCGTAGTGTCAAACTCCCTCTTCTCAATATCTGAATGCGTCGCTATGGAGCCCTCCCCCTTGCAGCGACCATATCCGAAAATCCTATGAAATTCATGTTTCGGAGCCGGGATTCGAGGCTTCGAGATGGCAGGGGTCCAAGGTAAACTGGCCCTAAGGGTCCCAGGACCCAAATAAGAGGGTTTTAGGGCCCAAATACCATTAATAAGATACGATTTGGGCCCTGAAACCCTATTATTTGGGTCCTTGGACCCTTAGGGTGGCAGGATGTATCTTACGCATATAGCAGCTTCAGCTGGTTTCCTCCCACAGGTGAGACTGGGCCCTAATTTACTCTCCATACTCGCATGTAATCCTAGCCGGATAAAGCTCCTATGGTGTTGGAAGGGTCCAAGGGCCCAAATAAAAGGGTCTAGGGCCCACATACCATTGATATCAGTATTCGGGCCCTAAAACTCTATTCTTTGGGTCCTTGGACCCTTAGGGCTAGAGATCATCAAGCTGAAATCCGGACTTCCACGCACGAGTCTTGCAGCCTTTAACCCTTATAGAGCTTGTCCCACCCGAGAGTCAAGGTTTACGGTTTAGGGTTTAGTCAAGGACACCCCAGGTGGGCAGTTCCCAGGTGGGTACCCCTATCAAAGGATCATATAAGGCTCGTATAAGGATATAGGTTTCCTTAAGTACCCGCCTGCTAGATCCCTAAACCCTAATTCACCAGGAGGTTTCCATGAGAAAGGAGCCGTAAGTTTGAATCAGCCTTTGAACTAGGATTCCGTTACGCCGTAACCCAAATCTCACATACTACAGAGCCCTGGGAACAGGGTTTAGGATTTAAGGTTTAGGGTTACATTGGGTCCAAGAATCGATTAATGATACCTACTTTGGGCTACTTGGATCCCCAGGTTAATCTCCATCACCAGTCGTTTAGGTGACAGCCCTCATCAACACGTCACCCAACCCGCACTCCTCACTCCCCCCAAATCCGTACTTGGAGGGTCAGAGGGATTTAGTGAGTAAGTTAACAACGGGGATGACGAGGATTACCATATGGATTCTAAGGTTCATGACATACTTACTAAGTCCCCCTGACCCTCCAAGTAAACCCCAAACACTGAAGCAAAAAATGCTGAGAAAAGCTTGGCATCGCATGGGAGTTTCTAGGAATAAGGGTGCCATAGAAACCACAGGTATGTAGAGAGATTGCAAGGATTATAGAACTAACATAAGACCTCGATGAATGTGAGTAGTGCTTTTTGGTGTTTGAGCCCTGCCAGACCTTTTTCTGTAAATCATATACCTGAAGGAGAAAGCTAATCTTACTGCCCCTATTATAACCCTAAACCCTCCTAAATCCTAAAAGCTAAGCCCGGAGCCCTATAATCCTACGTCCTCTACGGCCGAGCCTGTGGCGGCGCGGCTGGGCACGCACGCTCCTGCCCAAAAAGAAGTGATTGGGAGACCCTTATCCCGAACCCCCAAACCCAACACCCTAAACCTTCCTAAGGTCCCCAAACTCAGTGGTTTTATAGGGTTTAGGGTTCATCCCCTCCCGTAGAAATAACATGGAATCTCCAAAAAGGGCCGCACATAGACGTCTGTTCGTTGGGTTTAGGGTTTAAGGGATTACACATGGCTCCATGTCATATGTTGTGGCGGGTCCGGCTCGGGACTTGGGGGGGATCGCCCCCCCCAGGTTTAGGGTTCATGGGTCTTGGTAAGCCCTATAAACCCTGAACCCTCAAGCCTAAGCTCTAAACCCTAAACTCTAACCCCGAAACCCTAAACCTTAAACCCTAAAGCTTGAACCCTAAAGCCTAAACCCTGAAGCCTAATCCCTAGTCTGAACCCGTTGATTTCCGGACTGGCTTTTGGGTTGAAAGTTCCAGGCTTGGGTTAAGAAGTGTGTGCTGTGAATCTAGATGCCAAGGTGCATGGCGCAATCGTTTGGGAGGCCCTTATGGTTTAGGGCTTAGGGTTTAGAACTTAGGGTTTACTGGGAGGGTCACTGGGGATTTGGTAAGTAGGTTAGTGACCCCTATAACCCATATAGTAACCCGAGCTATCCCTATTGTTAACCTACGTACTTATTAAGTCCCCCTGACCCTTCAAGTAGTGTTACAAAGATCCTTTATGTGTTTTGGGCCGTGTTTTCACCCTCTTTTTTCGGTTTAAGGCAGTACGACAACAACAGGAATGGCCCCAAATGCCGTACTTGTCAGAATCAGTGCCATCTAACCACCATTGCTGAAGCCTCTACTACTTAACCCTAAACTCGAAAATTCTGCCTGCTGTTTCATATGGGGCCTCTTAGCAGAAGATTCTTACTCTCATAATGAGTATGCAGCTTTTGTAGAGTGTACCTGAAGTCTAGTCGTGTCATGTAGGCCCTATGAGTACAGCACGTGACCTGAACCCTATAATTACTATAGTTGCTAGCATTACTATTATTGATATTATTGAGATTCGTATTCTTCCTGGTTTCATTGATATACCCTTGAAACTTGCAATGCGAAGCCAGGGCCAGAATCAATGTGTCTTTTGGGCATGCGAGACCTTTGGGCCACCAGAAACCATAAGCCCTAAACCCTCAAAGCCAGATCATGACTCCTTCGCCACAACAGACCCTAAACTCTGAACATATCCGAACCCCAAAGCCAATCGCAGGATGTAGCCCTTTACGTAGGAAGGTTCTGACTCACAATTCACAACGCGTAACTCACATTCCATGGGCCTGGGCGGTCTCCAGCAACTTCTTCCACTGCCTCCGCACATCGTTTGCGCGCTCAGGAATCTCCTGGCCAACAGCGCCCGTAGATGGGGTTTGGGCTTCTGGGCCTCATAGTTTGAGGATTTGGAAAGAGTTTCCCTAGACCATCAACTTTTACATGCTATCCCAAACCTTGAGACCAAAACCCTGAAGCCTAAAGCGTGTGTGGTAATCCTCAGGCTTTGCTTCAGGATGTATTTGGTTGGGGGGGGCATACCTAAAACACCCTGACACCTATATGAGCGATTGTCTAAACTCCTAGTATCCCCCTTAATAACCCCTATAACAGTCTCCAATATAATCCCCTATATAACCTCTCTTTAAGGAGTTTAGGCCCTCCACCCTAAGCCCTAAACCCTATATAATCTGGACTACTATAGGGGTTATTAAGGGAGATACTAGGATTTGAGACTGTATGTCCCTAAGCCCTCAACCCTACACCCTAAAACCCCTAAAACCCTTAACCCTTAACCCCTAAAACCCCAAACCCCTAAACCCTAAAACCCCAAACCCCTAAACCCCTAAACCCCTAAACCCCTAAACCCTGTAGCTCATATGGCTCAGCTTGAGAACTTTAATGCGGATCGTCTTGTACTTTCGGGGTTTAGGGGTTAGGGTTTAGGGGAGTTGTGCAAGCTTTTTTCTCATCGAGTGTTCATGTGGGGAGTTCTCTAAATTACGGGTACTTTTTGAGGGGTTCCCATTATCAGGACTGTAGCATTTGGGGGTCTACATTGGGTTCCCCCTATTCAGGGAAATTTACATTCTCAGGACTTGCAAAGAATATTTCAGCTCAGGCATCAGAACTGATACCCTAGTGCTTCCACCCGTAAACCTCAACCCCCAAACCTCCACGCGCCACGCATAAAACCCTAAACCCACTGCACAGCGTAGACATCAAACCCTGTTTACCCTAAACCCTGCTTGGAAATTCCAGCCTGCTGTAGGAAGATCTTTGCGGCCTCGAGAACAGGTTTCGGGATTCTGTGCCAATGTTTCCTACATTGATAACTTAAAGGACATGGGTTCTCTACTGAAGCTATACTAAACTACAAAAGGGCCCCTGATTTGCCAAGTACTCTGCAGGCGCATGTAGAATTACAACAGGACAAACTGTGTGAATCGCAGGTATGGGTACTTGAAGAAAATCACCTGCTCGTGTATACAGTCTTGCTATAACCCCTAAACCCTAAACCCGAACCCTACAACCCCAAACCCTATCAAGCCTATAACCCTACACCCCAAACTCTATACCCCCCCCAAATGGTATAAGATACTAGATCTGAAGCCTCCCCGCCAGGTTTCAAGGCTCCCAAGAATTTGAAATCATAGATGCCATATATATACTACACCCAATTCTAGGGTTTAGGGTTTAGGGTCCAGGGTTTAGGTCTCTGTAACTGTAGTCTAAACTCCTAGTATGCCGCTGAATACCCCCCCCATAGTAATCCCCTAGGTAGCCCCCCTTAAGCGGGCTAGACTATGGCCTGATACTTTGATGCAGAATCCTGCACCCCCAAAAGTAGACACAGCAGTGGCCCTAAAGCCACAAGCCCTAGACCCTAACCCGAAACCGAATATTGTTTTACATTCTTTGGTAGTGTTTAGGTGCTTTCAGGTCGACGGGATGCCGTGTTCAGGGCTTAGTTTTTTTTTGCGTTGAGGATTTAGGCTTTAGGGTTAGGGTCTAAGGGTTTAGTACGCCACTGAGTTCAGGGTTTAGGGTGCAGGGCTTTAGGGTTTATGGTTTTTGGGCTTAGGGCTTTAGGGTCTAGTTTTTTTTTGGGGTTTAGGGTTTCGGGTTCAGGGTTTAGGGCTTCAGGGTTTAGGGTTTTAGGATTCAGGGCTTTAGCAGCCTGCTGCACATATCGCTACACATATCCCAGACTTCGTGATGCTAACGGCTGAGCGAGGCACATTCCCCATGTATTGCAATTCCTCCTACTACTAAACCCCCTCCATATGACCCCCAAGGTTCCATCGTAATTATTGCCCTAATTATCCTTAAGCAATCTTACAATAAACGCGGCGAACATAGCAGCCTACTACTATGTGAGAGGGGGGATAGTAGGGGAGGCGGTGTACGGTGTAAGTGTAAGCTCATTAAAAAAAAAGCGCTGCAAGGCTCCTATGGGGTTCTCAAAAATTGGTCTTCAATCCTGGGCCCTTTTAACCGATGCTTTCGCTCATGGATGCTGCCCTCTTTCTGTTCCTCAAGTAAGGATGGAACACGAACAATGAAGAGCAATAGGACACAATCCATCCCTTCTCCCCAATTTTCGCCCTGCTCTAAACCCCGGGACCCTCCCGCCCTGAAGTCCAAAGCCAAGAAGCTTCGAAAGGCGAAGCCCCCAACAATGGCAGCTCCAAAGCCCTAAGCCCAAAACTCCCCGTCCTGGCCTGAGCTCTAAACCCTGAACCCCAAACCCTGAAGTCGAAACACTGAACCCCAACACCTGAACCCTAAACCCTGAACCCTATACCCTGAACCCTAAACCCTAAACCCTGAACCCTAAACCCTGAACCCTAAACCCTTTAAAGCCTAAACCCTTCAAAGCCTAAACCCTGAAACCTAAACTCTGAACCCTATACCCTTTAGACCCCAACCCTCAAACCCTCAAAACCCCGTTGAGGCCTCTTCTGCCATGGACTGTAGGAGAGAGGATGTGACAAGGGGATCGGCTCCCAACTCCTGGAGGAGGCTGCAAAGGGATTTAGGGTTTAGGGTTTAGGGTTTTAGGGTTTTAGGGTTTTAGGGTTTAGGGTTTAGTCCCCACGAAGTAGATAGAATATATTGGGGTTTATTGGGATAATGGAAAATAAAATGGAAACTACTATTTAGGGTTTAGGAAATTGTGCAAAACTTATACCTGGACCCCAAAAGCATGTAAAACAATAGCCTTTTGGGCTCTTTTAGGGGTTTTGGGCTATTATTTTGCATACTTTTGGGGTTTAGGTAATCCCCACTAAGTAGGTAGAATATGGCTTTGAGTATATCATAATACGATTCCCATATACCCCATCTTATATCTACTTAAGGGGGACTATACCCACAAGGTCCATGTGGGCTGGTAACCTCACAAGAAGGGAGAATGGTTATACAAGAGTGATATAACTTAGGACCTCGGAGGACCCCCCCACCCTGTAATAGCGGTATAGTAGGAATATAACGGGCCCCTACTATACAGCGTGGTCGGTCCTCCTACCCTAAACCCTAAACCCTATAACCCTTAACCCAAAACCCTAAGTGTTTTGGAAAATGGGCTCATCCTTTCACAGACTCTGGAGATAAGTAGTTTCCCTAAATTGGGTGGGTCTTTGTACACCCCAATATACTATAATCCCTATTATGGGGACACCCAAAAAGGGTACCCCTAAATTTTGGGGAAACCCCATATACATCTTAACGATCCAAGGAAATTCAATGACTCTCTCAATTAGCTGAGCCACATCAACTCAAGGAATCCGAACCCTACTCCAGCGTTAGTAGGGAATGTATTATACAGGGTTTCGAGTTTACGGATAGCAGGGAATGACGAAACATGTTATAGAGGGGTTATATAAGGAGTATACTCCCTTATTCCCTACTAGCCACTGGTAAGCTGAACTCCCAACTTCAGTCGGTCATGGGTCCTCGGTGGCGCGGTGCTGCCATGTGTCGCAAAGTTGTCTGATGGCATGGGATGCATCTGTCCCCGGACCTCTCGGCCAGTCTCGGGACGTACTGGGGGCTCAGGTTGCTACTTCGTCATGGTAAACAAAAACGAAAACTACTAGATTATGTAAGGTTTAGGGAGTTTAGGGTGTAGAAAATGGGCGAATAATGCAGATAACTAGCGCGACTATGTGGATTATGGGGTCATTAATCTACTTGCTGAGGCCCCCAGACCTTCCAGGTACTGCCTCTCGGGGCGCACAAGGGACTCAAAGGGGGTCATTATAACAAGGAATATAGATCTACAACGGGGACCATTGCTGGGACAACCCATTCACATATGAGTAGAAATATACATATATATATACATATATATATATATACACACACCCGTCTGTCTAAACAGTCCATCAAAAGGTCTTCCATACAATCTAGAACAGAACTGCATCCCTAAAGCGGAAGTAGAGGAAACAGGACAATTCCAGTGAGACTGAGCGGGCCAGGAGAAAAGGCTAATGGACGGGGCTATTCAATTTCAACAGTTCTTTGGGGGTGTATGGTATGCATAGGAGACTGCTGTAGGAAAATGTTCAGGCTTCCACTACATTCCTTACCTCGCCAAACATACCCTCTTCACATGAGTGCTTGCCAGAATTACCCTAAACCCTAAGCCTAAACCTTAAAAGCTACATCCTGAATAGGGGCCCCCAGCCCCTACGGTCCGAAACAGTACCGCATTCCGCACAACGTTCCCATGTCCTACCTTATCAAGCAGGCCTAGATGAGCATGTTTCAAAAGGCTAGGCGTTATCCTTTAAAATGCGCTACCACCTGAGTGATTTCCCACTAGCCCCGTCAGCAATAGCAAGCGCAATGTTACAGATAATAGCAGAAACAGTATTTATCAACAATCAGACAAACCCTAAAGCTCGTAACCCTAAACCCTACACTGGGCCCTACATCCCAAACCCCCATAACCCCCTTACCCCCCAAACCCTAATCAACCCGCTGGCCTTCCTCCAGCTGCCTTAGCAGCTCTTCCCCCAAAGCCCGGAGCGGCTCGTGCGCAGTCCATTCCACAATCTCTGCTAGCTTGGCTTGCTCCTGTTCAGGGTTTACACAAAGGCCCATATACCTAAACCAAATTTCAGGATTAAGGTTCAATGGCGGCTTAACTGTGGCTTACGGTTAAGGAGCACGAAGGGCTTAGGGTCCAAGTACAAAAACAAGAAAATAACTTGGACCCAACTGGGCTCCTGTATCGGGTTGAGAGTATAGGGTTTTAGGCCCGAACTATCTACTATTGTACTTACACCCGGGAGTAGGTACCTAGATCCTTAGGGGAAGGTGAAGGACCCTAAACCCTGAACCCTAAACCGGGTGAAGTTTACGATTTATGGGAATGCGGGAATCCATGACTTGAGTAGTGTCTCGTTTTGGTGGTCGAACCCAGTAAGATTCTATTCTCTTTACAAGTATTGTGCCCCAAGAGGAGGATCTAATGTTACTCTATATTGGCTACCATGGTATTATTCACGGACATCAGCCGGTCATGAGGTGCGAGCGCCGAGCACTTTGGCTCCTCCAATAGATAATCTAGAGTAAATTAGAATCGGCAAACAATTGTGTTGAGATCTCTGAGAGTCTCATGACGGGTTGGCATCATTTCTTGAAGCGTCTCTTTTGGCAAGAGTGCTGGTTGATGGCATTTTTGAATTTTCTGCGGAATTTGTATGAAGTTAGGTTGGTTGGAACGAGACAGGCAAATGGGGAGGTCATCAAACCAAACAACTTGAGGCAAGTGAGGCAAGCCAGCAAGGCACGATGCCTCCTGCACCGAAGGAAAATTTCTGTTGGCATAAAAATTGTTTTTTGGCAGATTTGGATGGAGAGATATGGAGCTTCGATATCCATCACATCCAACCCTAAACTCTAAACCCTAAGCCCTAAACCCAAATTCAGCCAAAAGGAAAGCGGCCTTGCTGTGACTGGCTACATGGTATCCCAAATAAGATACTACTCTCTTGAGTAGCGTTTTTTTTGGTGGCTGAACTAGTAAGGTAATATCCCTTATATAACATACTATACCCCAAGAGGAGGATATAATCTTACTCTATATTGGTACCATAGTATCCCCAAATAAAATACTACTCTCTTGGGATTCAGGATTAAGGTTCTCTGTTAGGTGTCCAGGTGTACGGCCTTGTCTTGTGGGGTTCAGGGTTTAGGCTTCAGGATTTAGGGTTTAGGGCTTGGGGGTCGGTCGACGCTTAGGATTTAGGGTCTTGGGGCTTGAAGTGGGCCCTTAATACGAGCCCTTAATCCGTATCAGCACTATAATCCCAATGAAGGGCCTGTAGTTAGGATCCAGAACACAGGTAGGGGCCCATTTCAAGGATCGGAACTTACAATGCGCGGATGCTGATTTCATACTGTAATGGATTGATGGTTCGCAATGTTTGAGCATCACCTGAAGTTGCCACTGCTCAGGCAGGATGCGCGCTGGAATTTGCAAGGGTAGCAGTAACAACCCTCGAAACTCCACATACCAAACCAGGGATTGCTCACAATTCTAAGGTGGCGATTTCTGCTCAAGCATAGATCTCCGCTTGTTGATCGTGATGAGCGCGCTGTGGGTTCTGAATAGCCTTAAATTCTTGAATAACCCCTGGAAACCCTCACATGCTGCGCATAGAAGCTGCCGTCATGATCTACTGGCTGTAGCGGTGCTTTCATCGATCTATCTGTCATGACCATCTGTGTATACATATACGGATATCTGTATCACTTCAAATATGCCCTTCAGTTGTGTGTATACATATATATACACACATATAGCTACATCACTCCGAATATTTCCTTAAGCCCCGTTTGGCAGCTCCCGCCTTTGTCCACAGGGCTTCTAGCGCCCGTCGCAGCGTATCCTCATTGCTGCCTTTGCCCTCCTCCAGGATCAACGACTGGGCCTGCGAAACAAACCAAAGGTTACTTGGGTGGACCTGTGAGGGGGCCAAAGGGATACATATACATATACACACACACACACCACCTGTATGTAGCATTGCACATATGTGTGTAGATATATATATATATATGTATATATGTATATATGTTGTTTTCTCTGTACTTCTGCAGGCTTTTGTATATATATAGAGAGAGAGAGAGAGAGAGAGAGAGAAAGAGAGACAGAGAGGGAGAGAGAGAGAGGGAGAGGGAGAGGGAGACGGAGAGAGAGGGAGCGCGAGAGCGAGAGGGGGGAGAGGCAAGGCGAGGAGAGGAGAGAGAGCGAGTATACGGTATACGGTTCTCGGATTAAACGGGGTTTATGTTTGCTCAACATGAGCGGTCCGTAAGGACCCCAAGTAGAGGGTCCCAGAAAAAATCACATAGGGTTCTGGGTTCGGGGATGAGAAGAGCTGGCGTCTAGAATTTGGGCTGGTGTCGGGTTTATGTACAGGCTTCACAAAATTCGAATAATCTTAGGAGCCTGAGGGATGAATAAATACGGCTTTTGAACAAAGGCTAAGCGTTTAGGATTTAGGGATTAGGATTCAGGATTTAGAGTTTAGGATTTAGGGATTAGGATTCAGGATTTAGAATTCAGGATTTAGAGTTTGGGATTTAGGGATTAGGACTCAGGATTTGGGATTTAGGGATTTGGATTTGGGGCTCAGTGCGAGGGTTTAGGGTTTAGGGGTCCCGGTTAAGGATTGTAGAGGAACCATTTATGGGCACTCCCATGCTTCGCGTACAACATCCTGGCAACACGAAACCAAAGACAAAAGGTTTGGGATCACTTCGCCCATGCAAGCAGCTAAGATCGTAAATTTCTGGTGGGGAGTCTGATCATACATAGTCCATCTTCGCGCGCAATTATACGGGCAACGAATGTCAGCACCAAATCCGTGGACATTAAACGATTAGCCCTAGGTGCCAATCCTTCTCGTAAAGGGATTGTGCACACATTTCCCTGGATGGCTACATTGAACAAAGTGCCGCATGATGCCTGCGCATTTGGCACTGGGGCAGTATAATATGCTTGGGATTATACTGCCCTAAACCCTAGACTCAAAACCCTAAACTCAAAACTCTAAACCCTGAACCCTACACCCTGAAAGGATGTTTGTCGATCCACCCCAACACCTGTTCTGCGCAGCGTAGCAAGCGTGGGTGGTCTTCGCTGCATACCAGGTGCACGGAATGCCTGAGTGTAGGGTCTAGGGCTTTAGGGTTTAGGATTTTAGGATTTAGGGTTTAGGATTTAGGGTTTAGGGTTTTGGGTTTAGGATTTAGGGTTCAGTGGTGGCTTCCGACGAAGATCGTCTTGTTCGGGGTTTGGGTTGTGGCGGTTGGTTTGGAGCTTTGGTTTAGCAAAGCAGGGGCAAGTTCGCAATCTTGTCGCTCCCATCAGAATTACTTTGGCGTTGTGGTTGCACGCGTCCTAGCACTATTGCTGCTGCTCTGCTATCCTTGCAACCTGCACTGCAATGGCAATCCTGTAAACCCCAAGCCCGAAGGCCTAAGCCCCCAAACCCAAACGAAGACAATTCAAAGAAAATCGAGTTGCTCCTGCCACTGCGCTCGACGTTCTGTCAACCTGGCCATGGGTCAGTAGAAAATAATGCGTGGTAGCGTTTTGGCTAGTACCCTAGGAATCAAATAAGCCATTGTAGTATTTATAGGCTCTAGGGCCCAATGTGGGTATTATTTGGATACTTGGCTCCTTAGGGGTAGCTTTTCGTAAGCAGTTTGCCTGTACGCCACGGAGAAGTAAGCAATGATGGGATGGGTTAGTACCTACTATGTTGCTGTTCTTGGAGAGTTGAGGGTAAACGAAATTCAGGGTGGGCTACTCGGAGCAGAAAGGAACAGGCTCAACAAATCATGGGGGGATGCATTTCTATCGGCGCTAACGTAATGTCCTGATCCCGGCTTTACACCAACACGCTAAGCAGTAATCGTATACCCAAGCCCTGTTTTACATCACGACTGCTGTGTTTCCTAAACCAAAATGTCTTCACTTATTTGTCAGGTAAGGATTTTTCAGGCCAACTGCAAATCGACGCCGCCCGTGAAAATCGTTGTGTACGGGTTCACTAAGCCTGCAGACCCTATTCAAATCCCAAACCCTGAACCTTAAAACTGAAGCGCAAACCCTGAACCATAAATCCCAAACCCCGCATCCTAAACGCAAAACGTTAAGCCGTACATCCTGAACCCCATGCCAAAATCTTAAACGCAAAGCCCTAATTCCAACATGTAATCCGAAAACCCAGAGCCCAGCATGAAAACCCAAAACCCTAAACGCAGAATCCAAACCAAAAACTCTAACCCCTATACATCCCAAACCCAAGCCCCTAAAACCAAAATCCCAAACCCCAAAAATACCTGAACCCTAAATCCTGAACCCCAGGACCCCAAACCAAAATTCTCAACACTACGTCCTAAACGCAAAGCCCCACCCAAGTTCAAAACCCAACACTGTAACCCCTAAATCATATATCCAAAGCCAAAAACTCTAAACCGTAAACCCTAACCACAACCCCAAACCCTGAATCCTTAACCCTGAACCCTAAAACCGAAAATCAATCCTAAACCCAAAAACCCTAATCCGACACCCTAAATCCTAAACCCAAAGCCCTAAACCCTAAATCCTACTCCCAAAACCCTAAATCCTAAATCCCCAAAACCCTAAACGCAAAACCCTAAACCCTGAACACCACACCCAAAAACCTAAACCTAAAACCCTAAATCCTAAACCCAAGCCCCCTACTCCATTTTTTCTGGAGCAAGCCACTTGCTCTGCAACTGCTTCGGTGTATCGCGGCCCCAGCGGTGGGAAGTGAAAACCTCCATGAGTTGATCCACAAGCTCGAAGTACCTGGGTTTAGGATGTGGGTTTTAGGATTTAGGGTTTAGGATGTTGGGTCTAGGGTTTAGGGTTTTGGATTTAGGGTTTAGGATGTAGGGTTTAGGGTTTAGGATTTGGGGTTTAGGGTGTTGGGTCTAGGGTTTAGGGTGTAGGATTTAAGGTTTAGGATGTTGGGTCTAGGGTTTAGGGTGTAGGATTTAGGGTTTAGGTTGTTGGGTTTAGGGTGTAGGATTTAGGGTTTAGGGTCTATGGTTTGGGGTGTAGGATTTAAGGTTTAGGGTGTAGGATTTAAGGTTTTGTGTCCAGGGTGTAGAATTTAGGGTTTACGGTGTAGGATTCAAAAGTTTCAAGTTGGTCTGTCAGCATTTGGTACCTGGCTTGGGGGAGGGGAGCTTAGGCTTTGAGCTCTAGTGGTCGAGGGGCTAGGGGTACTGATCAGCCGCTACACCCTAAATCGAGTTACTTATAAGTGGGGCTCGAAGTAGGACAGCTATACTTACCATCTACTTTGGGATACTGATAGGCTTGCTCACGAGTACATTTGAACGCTCACCCCTAAACCCTTGAACTTCTAGAGCCTAAACCTTACACCCTAAACCCTAAACCCTACTTTAGTACTTTGATTTTGAGCTTAGACTGCAGGGTTCAGGTTTAAAAACCAGGGCTTGGGGTGCAAATTTTAGGGGTACGTGGTAGTGTTCCTGGCATAGGGTTTGGGGCTAAGCCGTAAAGCCGGATTTAGACTTCCGACCTAAACCCTAAACACTAAACCCTAAACCCTAAACCCCTAGATCTTCTGTAGGAGATGAGGGCTCCTGTCTGTAAGAAGGCACAACGCGTACCTCTGAACAGCAGAGGTAGCTCCAGGCAAGGTTGCAGGGTTGATCAACTAGGTGATGGTTTAGGGTTTAGGGTTCAAACTGGTGCGTATGGGAGATTGGGGGAGTGGATCCCTGCTATATAATCCCCATGCTTGTACCTATATTCACTCACCCACTCCCCGTTGAGCACCACTAAGCTTAGGGTTTAGAGCAACAATCTTATGTCGGACAGCCCCGCGGCTCCTTGTTTTCCACAACCTAGACCACACATCTCTACCTAATCTTTTGAATGCTGCCTATAGGTACTCATGATCCTCCAAAGCAAATGAAGGATGAGTCTGAAACGGCGGAAGTGGCCCGGCAAGTGTGAGGCACCGAGGCATCAAAATGATAAGGTTCGATATCTTATTACTTACACCTCTCTATTTCAGACCGCTCTGCCTCAAAACCACCATGGCATCATGGATTCAGGTCCCTAAACCCTAAAGCCTCATAGATTCAGGTTTTGAACTTGTCTTTGTGACTCTGAAGGCTCGCAGGGGACCACTCAGTGGCCCGTCAATGCTGTTTTCTCAAGACTTGCCTCTTGCAAGCAAGGAATGAAGCAATGGATCCTTAGGTAGTCCCGCTAGACTCCCTAAGAATATAATTTAGGGTGCATGGCTCGGGGTTTCGGGTTTTCTGATGTTTTCCATGCCTTCATTCCCTGCTGGCTAGAGGTAAGAAGAGCATCATTAGGATAGCTCGCATGTGCTTGGCAGCGCATGGAGTGTGTGGGTTGTAGAGACTATTACAAGAATTTATCTAGGGACTGCTGTATGGATCTACTCCCTGATTCCCTACTAAGCACCAAATAGATATGTTTGCCTAACCACCCTAAACCCAAACCCTAAACCCCACACCCTGAAGCCCGAAACCCTGAACCGCAAACCCCTAAACCCTAAACCCAGGATCGAACAGCACCGAAATTGTTGTCCATTCAGTTTCCCTTCTGCACAAGGCGCCCTGTGCCCTTCAACTTTGAATACTTTAGAGTTTTGGGGAGTTTAGAATTCAGCATTTATAGATTGGGGTTTGGGGTTTGGGGTTTAGAGTTGTGGGCTTAGGGTTGAGGCTTTCGCTTTTGTTGAGGTGTCAAAATCATTTGAGACCCTCAGAGTAACGGATTATGGCACACTTAGCGGAATGGCACGTAGATCACAAGATCCTGGAACTCCCAAACCCAATCTCGAAGCCTAAAACTACTCCATCCCCATGCGAGTTTCAAGAAATGGGTGAATCCGCTATGCACCCCGATGTATGCAAAGGTATGATGCGAAGCAAAACTTGATCTCTGCAGCATCCCTCAATGGAACAGTGTTGTGTGCCGGTGGTTGAAAGAAGTCAGAATATGTTCATCTTATAAGATACTATACCCGCAGGAGCGATGCAATCTTCTTCTGTATTAGACATACTTTCCTAGTTAAAAACAAGAACCTCATAGCCCCAATCGGTAACTCTCCAACAGAGGGATGGAGGCGAAGGTGTTCAACAGTCGTAGCATCCTCGTCATAGGGACCCCACAAAATTAACACATGCTTCAGAAACCCACGTGCCTAATCCAAAATGCCTAAACCTCAGGCCATTTATCAAAAGCCACGTGCCTAATCTCAAACCCTAAGCCGCAAGGCCGAAATATCAAAACCCTGACACCCAAAAGCCTTGAATCCTACACCGCAAGCCCTAAACCAAGGTACACAACAGCCGCACCCTTTGTAGATCCCTCAACATCTGCCACGGGGACCACCTTCGGCTGCTTAGGATTTGAGGTTTAGAGTTTTTTTGTTTGGGATTGGGGTTTAGGGACTAGGGCTTAGGGAAGTTTAGGGTTTAGCGATTGGGGTTTGGGATTTGGGGATTAAGGCTAACGGCTGAGGGCTCAGGGAGTAAAGATTAAGGCTTCGGCTTTAAGGGGCCGGAGAACAGGGCTTTGAGTCTAGGAAATACACTTTAAGGATTGGAGTTTAAGGCTGCGGGTTTTAGGATTTGGGCTTGCCAATGCTTCCCCTATCGCTGTCCACCAGCGGGAGCTGCAACTATAGTCTGTTGTTGAGGGCTAAGGTTTAGGCCGAAGTCTACGTGGATAAGACCTTACGTGCTAGTTTCCATAAATAGGGGGACCCCAATAGAGACCCTAAAATTGGAGAGCCCCTATTCTGGGGACCCTCAAAATGGCACCCCTAATTTTAGGAAACCCCCATGTTGGAAACCGGAGAATCTGCAATGAACAGCCTAAGGGTCTCGACTGCGCAAACCCAGCATGAAAGGAGCCTTCCTTACGTTGGCCTTATTGAATATGACTTCACACATCTGTACTCAGAATCTGTACCTATTCCACCTTCATTATGAGCACGTAAGAGATTGAAACCCAAACTCCTACACAGCAAAAAAGGCGGACTGGAGATCCTACATGCTGGGGCTGAACCACGCCATGTTGAAGTCTTATTAAAGGAAGACACATAATATACATTAAAGGAAGACACATAAGAAACATTAGTAGGACCCCACACCCTATAATAGTAACTGTAAAGGATATTAGGGTCCTAACATATGGATGTTGTTCTAAATTCTAGTAGCGGTTCTCCAGCATTAGTACTTTCTTGCGCCCGCCCTTGCGCCGTCTTGCGCGCGTGGGGTTTTG
>CAJNIZ010006620.1:0-10232 GCA_905231905.1 Symbiodinium pilosum | reverse complement strand
AGCTGTGAAACATGCGTGTTTGTCATGCTCATGCGCATCGTCAAACACAACGTAAATACACGAGCGAACATTATACGGCATGTTAATCAAATAACGTTGCTTCATGTTTTGTTCAAAGGAAGTTCCAAAGTTTTGCATCAAGTATGCCATAAATTTCTCGCAGCTGTGTCCGGCCATGCCATGACGCTCTGCGCGGAATGGCTATTTGCTTGCGATTAATAGTATAACAAACATCTTCGCCAAATAGAACACAAAGGTCCATGCCACATGGGTATATAGGGTTTGGGGTTTAAGTTGCCATAACATGGGTATGGGTATATAGGGTTTAGGGCTAGGATTTAGGGTTTAGGGTTTAGGGTGGGTATATATGGGTATAATAGGTAGGGTCTAGGGCTTGAGTTACCATGTGTGTATGTGGGTACATAGGGCTTAGCGCGTAAGTTACCGCAATACGGGTATATGGGGTTTAGCGCTCAGGCTACCATAATATGGGTATGTATATGGGTCTATAGGGTTTAGCGCTTAAAGTTACCGTAATATGCGTATATCAGTATATTTGGATAGACAAGGTTTCGGGCTTAAGTCACCGTGTTAGGGGCATATACATATATGTATACACACATATAGATATATAGGTATACAGGGTTTAGGGCTTAAGTTACCGTGGTATGTGTATACAGTAAAGAATAGGGTTTCCTAATAATGGTAACTTAATTTAAGTCTCTTAACTAAAAGGGTTCTAATGGGAAACCCAAACAGGGAACCCCAAGAACATAGTGGGACTCTACTAGAATGTAAGGTCCCTGGTAGGTATACTCCTATTATAATCATATTACTGTGGTTCCATGTTTGGCGTTCCCAGAACCCTAAACCCTAAACCCTCAACCCTAAACCCTAAACCCTAAACCAAGGACAGTCCAAGGCCCGCTCCGAAGATCGTGGCCGAAAGCAGCGGGGGAGGAGCTTTGTCCTTGAATTGTTTCAAGATGTCAGGGTTTCCCAACAATTAGGATAATTAGGGGTTTATAGGGTTTAGGGTGTAGGGTTGTTTCAAGATCTCAGGGTTTCCCAACAATTAGGATAATTAGGGGTTTGTAGGGTTTAGGGTTTAGGGT
The DNA here is from genome assembly GCA_905231905.1 of Symbiodinium pilosum. Classification (NCBI taxonomy): domain Eukaryota; class Dinophyceae; order Suessiales; family Symbiodiniaceae; genus Symbiodinium; species Symbiodinium pilosum. Next base: position 9,117 of record CAJNIZ010006620.1, on the reverse strand, counting down.
AGGATTTTTTTCAAGATGTCAGGGCTTTCCAAAAGTTAGGGGTTTAGGGTTTAGAGGGTCCCTTTTGAGGGGTTCTTATGATGAGGAGTTTGACATGTAAGGGTCTAGATTGGGGCCCCGTATTTATGGACACCCCCATATTCCTAGGATTTTCTGATGACCTAGAGGCCCTTGCAGCCACTGGTCATTTCATAGGATCTTGTGCTTCTCTGCCCTTCGGGGTTCGGGGTTTTAGGATTTATGGTTTGGATTTAGGGTGTAACGATTGAAGGGCTTAGGGTTTAGGGTTTAAGGGTTTAACGGTTTAAGGGTTTAGGGTTTTGGGTTAAGGGTTTAGCGTTTAGTGGTTTAGGGTTTGGGATTTAGGGTTTAGGGGTTTAAATGGATGACCCAGGAACGCCCGCCAGGGCTCCAACTCTGATTGGTGGTCGCAGAGCTGGTCTGACGCCAGCTGCCGGGTCGTTCTTAGAGGAGCTTCAGGGTTTGGGGTTTAGGGTTTAGGGTTTGGGGTTAGGGTTTGGGGTTTAGGGTTTGTGGGTAAAGTACCAGTGTAGGGAAACCATCACATATCCCTAAAACATAAATCCCAAACCCGAAAGAATCCCAAACCTCAAGCAGCCCTAATTGAGCCTTGTAGCCCAAAACGGAAGCCCTCAATCCTGGAACCCTAAATCCCAAACCAAACCCTTCTCCCTAAACTCCGAACCTTAGACCCTAAACCCTGAATAGCAGTTCCATTTTCTTTTCCATTATCCATTATCCCTATAAACTCTATAACTCCCTATAAATGACCCCTATATAGTCCGATTATACTCCCTTAACCGGAATACCTAATATCCCTAGACCCTAAGTCCTAAATAGTAGCTTCCATTTCCTTTTCCATTCTCCCAACAGAACCCCGATAGAAACCTTATAATACTTATGTTTATAACCTCTATATGCCCCAAACCCTAAACCCTTAATCCTTAACCCTTATCCCTAGACCCTAAACCCTAAATAGTAGCTTCCATTTCCTTTTCCATTATCCCAATATAACCCCGATAGAAACCCTATAATCCTTACATGACCCTTATATAACCCTTATATACACCTATAATCCCTATATCACCCCTGCGAACCCTAAACCTTAAACCCTGTAATAACAGCAACTGAGGCTGGGGTGGAGGCTGGTGGGAGTCTGGAAAGCAGACGCACTGGCAGAAGCGACCGGTCCCCGAAGATAGAGCTGTAGAAGCTGAGGGACAGGCGTAATGTGGGAGCCTAAGGGTAGGGTTTGGGGTTCAGTTTTTTTTTTAAATGGGCATTTAGTGTTTGTGCTATATTTAAAAACAGAATACAGAGATTGCAAAGGAAATGAGACTAGGGGTTATTCGAGCTCCTACACTACTGAGCAACCAGTGTTCACAGTCTCGTCGCAATTTTCTCTGGCCGTTGGCCGGGATGTGCAGCGCGCACGAACCGCGTGAAAATGCCGATGTGAGTGCTGGGTCAGGTCAGTTCACCAACCATAAACCCTAAACCCTAAATTTAGCGCACGATGGTTGAAGGAACCCCCCCAAAAGCCGGCATTCCCAGGCCGCAGACGATAGAGGGTGTATGAGATGTCTTGGCAAAGGAACTGGTATCTTTTGCCAGGGTGCCAAGGAAGGGGTTAAAAGCAATGCCACCAACCACACCAGCAGGTTTTGTGGTTTGGACTTTGAGGTTCAAGGACATCGTTATCCCACTTGTAACCACAGTTGTAGCTAGTCATGGGTGGGTTTGTGCCATGTATGAGCCACAATCTAAATTCGTCAAAAGGGGGTTATATGCGGATTATATAGGGGAAGACAAAAGGGGTTATTCAGGGGAGGAGTTTATACAATACCTCACATGCGCCTGATGCTGGACCACCATTTTGACTCATGAGCACTTTGCTGCGAAACTCATCTACTTGCTATGGTATCTTGGGGTCATCTGCTGCCTGAAGCTTGAGCATCACTGCTCCAAAAACCCTGGGCCGCTGGGTGGAGATCGATGACTCTGGGGGGAAGATTTTGGATTTTGGCACCCCTCCACTGTTAACCATTTTAGGTTTGCACTGGGTAGGGTTGCTCAAAAAACAGTTTCCAGTCTCCAACAAGTGAGGTGGGACATTCCGGAGGCTTAGCAGTTTTCCAGAAGATCCCTCTTGCGCAGGTAGGACACCAAAGAAAGGTATGTGTGTTGTTCTTGAAGAGGGAGTATGCAGGTAGGCAATGCTCCAGGAGAGAATCCACGACTACTTGTACGAGCAACTGCAAGAAAACATCGGAAATACAGAAACACAATCTGAAAGAGTACGGAACAGTCGCAGACAAGAGCCAGTTTGAAGAGTTTCAGTAAGGCTTCGCTAGAAGCCGCGGTGCCAGTGCCGTCATGATCGCAGCAGTGCGGGTTCAATCCTGATGCGGGCTGTGAAGATCACGAATTTAGGGCTTTAAGGACCCGAATAGCACGGAGGGTGTATGATCAGTATGATATGCTGTATGCAAAAAACTTCTTGTGTTGATGACACAGACAACGCACTGCACGTGACAGTGGTTTTTTTCAGAGTACAATAGTAAGCTTGCTCAAGCTCATCAACCACGCATGAGTAATCGGCAACTTGGTCTAAAGCTGTTCCGGCTGTTGGTGTTCTTCTCAGGAAATTTCTATGATCCATAGTTGTAATTGCAGCGACACCTGAGTACCCTTCATTCCGGCTTGCGCGGAACCATCTTTTGCCCAGCTGCTGCGGATGCGCAGTCCGGAGCTCATTGCGGTTGCACTGCCTGAAAATGAAAGAGTTTCGATGCCTCCAGTACTTCACAGACACATATTAGATAAGCAGTCAAGAATTAGTAAATCAACAGATGAATAAAGTAATGTGTGTATATAGGAATGTATGTATGTATGTATGTATGTATACAGATATGTATATATTTGTGTGTATATATATATACACATATACATACATACATATATATGTATTTGTAAGTATTTATGGAGTTACAGGCACGTTCACTTCCCATGATTTTGCTGACCCAACAAACCCTTGAGTTCTTTAGCTGGACGCCCTCAACCATAAGCCCTGAACCCACATCCCTGAATCTTGGAACACACCCCCAAACCCAAAACTCTAAACTTTAAACTCTGTACCCAAAGCCTTATGAAGCCTAAACCTTAAACTCTGAACCCTAAACCCTATGAACCCTAAACCTTAAACCCTGAATCCTAAACCCTAAACTCTACACCTCCGAAGTGTTGCCTGCCCAGGCCCGGAGGCGGTTCCGGCTGAGGCAGCTGTAGAATTTTGGTGGGTTTAGGGTTTAGGAGTTGAGGGTTTAGGAGTTGAGGGTTCAGGGTGTGGGGTTTTGGGTTTTTTTAGGGTTTTTAGGGTTTAAGGTTTAGGGTTCAGGGTTTTAGGATTTAGGGTTTAGGGTTCAAGGTTTTAGGTTCATTGATTTTTCATTGCTTTCTTACAAAAGGGAATCTGGATTGTTTATCATGCTTATTAGCATTTTTTGTTACTACTTGTGAACCGTCCCAGAGCCAGGACCAGGTTCAGGTGGGCAGATTTACGATTTACAGCTTGGGGCCTTGGGTGATCTTTAATGCTAAGGCTTAGGCCCTAAACGCTAAAGTCTAAACCCTGAGTTCTAAACCCTGTTCAAGCAGACATTAAAAGTCCGAGGGGTTGTAAAAAAAATCCTAAACTCTAAACCCCGAGGAAGTAGGTTGGGACGGCCTCTGGTTCGAGAGTACAGGCTTTCTGAGCTTCTGGGGCCCCTTCCCCGGACATCAGCTCAAGACAATAAACCTCAGCCCCTAACCCTTGGCCCCAAACCCTAAATGGTAGTTTCCCAAAAATACAGGTACATTTATAGGGGTCCCAATAATGAGAATTATAGTATCTGGGGGTCTATATTGGGATCCCTGATTTTGGGAAACTACCAAATCCAAAAAATCCCAAGCCCAAGAGCCATGTTGGCCCTAGGCGAACCGATTGAGGATGCACGACGTCTGGAGTTTGTGAAAATTAGGTACAGTCAGGGTCACAGAGGGTTCTGGTTGGCAAGACGTCCCCCAACTTCGAACAGTCACGCAACCCTGATGTCCTCGACTCCTCAAACCCAGAACCCTAAACCCTAAAACCCTCAACCATAAACCCGCAACCCTAAACCTCTGAACCCTAAACCCTAAATCCTAAACCCTGAACCCTAGACCCTACACCCTAAACCCTAAAACCCTAAACCCTACGCTCCACCCCACTCTCCAACCATCCAGCCCTACACCCCTACCCTGGGTTGCTGTTAAGCAATTTAGATTAAGATGCCATGATATGGGTATACAGGGTTTAGAGTTAAGGGTTGAAGGTACCAGAATAAAGGTATAAAGTAGGGTATATAGGAACTAGGATTTAAGGTTTCAGGTCTAGGGTTTAAGGTACCGCAATATAGGTATATAGTAAGTAATAGGGTTTCCTTATTATAGTAACGTACTTCAAGTCCTTGAACAGCAAGCCAGTACATTCCCGGTTCCATATACCCTGCGTCCCAGACCCAAAACTGGCCTCTCAGACTGAAATGCCACGTGAGGCATCGACTCTGCGTGCAGCCCTGCGACGATCTGAGGAAGCCGTTTAGGGTTTCAGGTGCAGGGATCTGGGCTTCAGGTTTAGCATATTGTCCTCGCCTTATAACAGCCAATATCGGAATAATAGCAGTGATATGTTAGCCTTCATAAGCGTCCTAGTTTTGCCTTTCGCAGGGTGGGGCAGTTGCCAAGGTTTAGGGCGTCGCAAGATACGATGGAGTTCAAAGCCGAAAGCACCCATACAGGGGATGTCATCATCTTGCAGTTGCTGCTTTTCTGGATCACTAAAAGATTGCCTTTCGTCCGTTGAAGAGAACCGAATCATTCATACAGACAGGAGGTGTTGGTACTGGAAAAAGGGTTCCTTGCATCAAACTGTTCAGTTTAGGTCTGTAAGACTGTGCCCAGGTGAATGTCGGATCCCACTGCCCAAGTCAATCCCCAATGCGCTCGTGCTAGAAAATGGAATGCATTTGCCCAACTTATGCTGAGTAGGTCCCTGGATCCCTGATTTTAAACCCTAAACCCTAAAACCCCAAACCCTAAACAGTGGTTTCCATTTTCTTTTCCATTATCCCAATATAACCCTATGCCCTGAACTCTAAACCCTAAACCCTAGACTATAGTAATTTCCATTTTCTTTTCCATTATCCCTATGAATCAACAGAAGCGGGGAAGGAGGGCTGGTTGGGCAGAGGCCAAGTCCAGATGCGCATGTCTCATTAGTTGGACCCCCTGATTCGGATCTTCAGGATTTTTCCTTAAAACTTGCATAGGTCATAAACCGTAGGCCCTGAACCCTAAAGCCTAAACCTGGGCAGATGGGTGCATGAAGGGTAGGAGTCCAAGGGGAGGAGCTCAGGGGGAATAGTGGTCCAGCTTCCTCCTTCGATGCCAAACCTTACCTAAATGTCTTCAAGGCCCAAGCCCTTCAACCCCTACTCTAGTAGCCTCAGCTCATCAATCCCTCAAAGCCCTAACCCTTCAAGCTCTCACCCTCCTGTGTTTTTCTTTTCAAGATCATTTTCTCAGACTGAAGCAGGACCGCGCGTCAGAACTGTGTGCAGAGAGCAGGGAGGCTCGCAAAATAACGGTTTTGTCTTTATTGCCAGGGCTTTGGGGCACGTTGTTGCGATTTTACTGGGTTGCTGTTAAGGAATTTTTTGAATAGCTATCACAAGGAGACGCCATATTTCTTACGTGCCCATACTATGGTAACTTTAATTAAGTTCCGTAACAGCAATCCAGTTTTTGACGCTATGGCTCCGAGGTTTTTATCTTAGGGGCTTCTGAGGGTGATGCACCTGGACTCTGGTATTACGGCATATATCGGACTCGCATGCTTTGTGTTTGGCAATTGGAGGTTAACACGACTTGCAAGGGGGGTTGGCGGTTTGTGCCTTTGCAGGTTCTGGCATACGATCTTGCGGTTTGCGGTGAGGGTTTTGTGCCTTGGAAAGTTACTCCTGAGTGCTTTAGGTGAAAGGTTTCAAGGACATTAAAACCGCTTGCAGTTTGGGGCATTCTGAGACGTTTGCACTGGCACACTTCAAGAACTGCATGAGGGAACGGCGTAGTTTTACCCTAGGGTTGCGGGACTGCCTGACTACGCGAAATTCAAGGGGCAATCATAGGGAGAAAAAACAGCCCCTGAGACGTTCGAGTAGTGCTCGAGAGTTTAACCAGAATTATTTTTGGACCGCTCTAACCTAGACAAACTTCTATTTCCTTGAGCGCCAAAGCAAGGCAATCCTCCAAATTCCTCTTGTCCTCCCATAAAGACTTAGCTTGCAGCTTCAACGTGGAGTCCCTAACGTCGAATCGCAAACCGCAGCATTTGCAGTTTTGTGTGGAGAAGTTATACACAAGAAGCTCATATACACTAAGACTATCGGCAACTAACCCATCCCTGTGTCGCATCTCATGCTGTGCCCCTCTTGTTGAAGCACGATGGGAGCTGTTAACAACCATTCCAGCATAATCCATCTTGTTAATAAGGAGCCCTAAACCCTAAACCCCGAAGTATCTCTTGTCAATAGAGCCCTAGGGTCTGAAACTCTCGATTGGAGAGCCCGTCCCCAGATAACAGTAACGAGAGGCTTTGGTAGCCCGAGCCCCTAAAATCAAGACCCTGGTGTTATCATACAATACAAGGTCATTGTCGTAGGGGTTGGGGTAACCAAAATCTCGTTATTAGACAGCTTGAGTGCCATGGCTTCTGGTGGCTACCGTAGCGAGATGCAGGCGGCGGACACTGTGGGGAAGAGACTCTACTGTACCATCATTCCCTCTCCCATAGCTGTCCTCAAAACGGCTTCATAAGGGGCTATTAGGGTTCCTATTACCTCTACTACGAACTGCTAGGGGGAATCGCCTAGCTCTTCCAAGGTTTGCACCACCTGGAGCCTCCTTACTATAGCTTATGAGGTTATATGGTCGTGTCGATAAATATTGGGTAACCCCAATATACACCCCAACGTAATATAGGGACCTGCACGAAGGTACCTGCAATTTTGGGAAGCCCCTCCACATAACAACAGGAACAGGTGGTCCAAGATCTCCTCTGTTGTATGAAAGCCATGATGTTCTGCTGGGTTTCTAGGGAGAGCTTGAAGGTTTAGGGTTTTAGGGCTTAGGGTTTTAGGTTATAGGGTTTTAGGGTCTAGGGTTTTAGAGTTTAGGGTTTTAGGGTTTGCGCATGTAGTTCAACAAAGAGGGCTAGAGAGGGTCGATACCTGAAAATGCCAGACCCTGCAATGCAAGCAATCATGGTGGCGTTCTTGCGGCACTGGCTTAGTTGCTGTGGGCGAGCCCGTGCGGCTCCTAACCACAGGGTGAGACTTTGGGAGTCAAAGGGTCATGTTTGTTGGGCTAATGCAATTTTCAATGATTCGCCCATGATCGCTTCATACTAATATTTAACACCCCCAACCCCTAATATTAGATATCCCCCAAGTAGATCTATAGGGAATATTTCAATTTAGGCGGCGGGTGGGCGTGTGTTTAGCATTAGCGTGAAAGGATTAATTGGAGAAGACCATTGTTCTGCACTACCTTCTCCCAAACTCCTGAGGGGATCAGAAAGTAATTCCACCTTCAGGGTTCCTAGAAATTGCCGAATGGTAGTAGAGGGTGTCACGTGCGGGCTTCTACTTTCTAGTTCCTCCCAGGGGTCTGGGCGATTCATTTGGACCCCTCTTCGAGTTCAGGGCATCGGGTCATTGGGTTTTGCATGGATGCGACTTTGATGCTTCGTTTAAGCTATGCAGGAGTCTGGGGGTCTAGATAGGGAAAAACTCAAGTTATAGCCAGGTAGAACCCCGAGAGTCTCTTTTCATCACTGTTATAGACAATGCTAGGGCTTCGTAATACACATGCCTCATTTGAGTCGTAATCTAAACCCCTTAAAGGGGTCATATAGTGGACTACGATAGGAGTGATTAAGGGGGATGCTAGGAGTTTAGACCCGAAACCCTTAGCCCTAAACCCTAATCCCTAAACCTTAAACCCTCAACCCCATATTATAGGGGTTACTAAGGGGGATACTAGGAGTTCGGACTATAGCTCATTTGAGGTTGCTTGAATTGGGCTTAGTACAGCAGGCCTGGAGGCTCATGAACGTTGTGGTATACAGTTTCTTACCGGGGGTTTGTAGGGAAAAGTGTTTAGGGTTTAGGGATATATCAGATGGGAATTGTATAGGGATTCTATTTCTTTATTCCCTACTAGCCCTCAGTAAGGTTTTGGGGTTGAGGTTCATCGAGGGGAGTTGCAGGAGTTTGCTCTAACCTGGTTTCCATCTCTTTTTCATATACAGTTATACATCCCTATAATAAGCTACAAGCCCTATATCGTCCTGATAGAGCGTCGAAGGGTCTAGGGGTTGGGTCTAGGGTTGAGGGGATCATTATCTGAAGGCCCAAATTTGTTTGGCTTGGGTTGAAGAATCTGAGGATGTGGCATCCGTCTCTGTACATCGGATCCATCCTGGACAACCACGAAGATCGTGTTTCCATATTGCCAGACCGCATCAAGCCCCTTGGAAGGATTTAGTGTTTAGGGTTTAGGGGAACGATCAGGCATGTGCTTGTAGCAGTCGGTACTTTCCATAACGAGAGAGACGCAATATAGACCCGAGTATATGACATTCCCTATTATGGGAGCCCTGAAAAAGGTATTCAGCAATATACGCACCGTTTTCATTTGATTTCCATTTTTGTCAGCTTTATTCGCTATTGTTGGGACAGTCTCCCCGAATCCTGGTATATATTATATCACTTAATTCAGGCCCTTCCTCTAAAAGAAGGCCCCCTGATTTCTAGAAATTCCCATTTGGAGCCGGGCCCAGAAGTTTTGCCCTAACCTCTAAACCCTCAACCTTAAACCCTAAACCCTAAACCTCTAAACCCCAAACCTCTAAACCCTAAACCTCTAAACCCTAAACCCTTTAAACCCTGAACCGTTCCCTTAAGAAGTACCACTTCGGGGCTGACCTCGGCCTTGAGCTTGGCATCAGCGGGC
>CAJNIZ010006619.1:0-12060 GCA_905231905.1 Symbiodinium pilosum | reverse complement strand
AGTCTTGTTGCGCCTATCTATTGGTCTCGTGCCAGCCGCTGAAAACCCTCAAGGTTTCGCGTTTAGGCTTTCGTGCTTTCTCCGCCACTGGGTCGGCGGACTGAGCCGGAGGCTCTTAAGTATATACCTGGGCCCCAAAAGTAGTTAACCCCTTTGGGCCCAAAGTATACACTACTTTATTTGCCCACACGCACCCTTAGGGTTGGTGTGTGGGTGTGAAGCTCCGCACCGCTATCTTACAATATTGAAGCCGCGAAAAAAACGCTTGAGCTCTAGGCTGCTGCATGTGGAATGGGGTAATATGGGCCAGCCTGAATCACTACCTTCCTGCTGTTTAGGTAGATGGGGCGGACTTTTAGTGCAAGATCGCAAACTTGTAGGTTTTCCCAGAAACATTCCCCAAAACGTACGTATCCTAAGCCTCACAACAGGGAAAAGAGGTCTGTGAGTACGAGCTAAACGCAAGTCCCTCACACAGTGAAGCACTAAACTTATCAAGGGTCAGGGGGGCACTGTAAGGAGGCTAATACCGTGGAGAACTGGTGCTACCCTAAGGGTCCAGTGACCCAAATAATAAGGCTTTAGGGCCCAAATGCCATTACTATTATAGTATTTGGGGCCTAAAACCCCACTATTTGGGTCCTTGGACCCTTGGGGTTACTACATGGCATATCGGGGCTATACGCAGACTTGCCGAGACTTACCAAACCTTAACCGAAAACCCAAGTCCCCTGACTCAAGGCTGCAATCTTCGGAACCTGCATCACGCTCTCCTCGTGCGCTTTCAGGGACTTCAAGCAGTTGCCAAACTGGGTGCTCCACAGCCTCTTGGGATTAAGGGTTTAAGCTTCTAGGTTTGAGGCTTTAGGCTTCATGATGGCTCTTGACTACTTCCTCGGCTTAAACTACAATACGAACACTTGCAAAGCAACTCGGAACAAAGATTCTGGTACTGCCGAAATTCAAATCTGTCAACAAAACACCTCCACACTTGAAGCTTCACGGGATGTTGTAAGGACTTCTGGCGGGGGTTCTAACCACACGTATAACCTTGGGTGACCTCTACAAGGCCGTCAGGGTCCTAAAAGTAGCACTTTACACTAATTTATAAGCGCTTACTAAGTCCCACGAATCTCCAAGCATACTGGGATACATAGAGGTATACAGGGGTATAGAGGGATACACAGCAAAATCTGCACTTGCAGTCCAGGGTCTGAGGTAGAGGATTCGGAGTTTAGGGCTTATAAGACATTACGTAGTTGACGGCAATTTGTCAGTTCAGCCTAGAGCAGCGTTATCACTGCATCCACACAAAGGAGCTCTCCCAGATGCCCGGGAGGATTTAACAAATGGATACCCCGCATAAACCCTTAATGACCTCTAAATAATTCCTGCGGCTTTATGTATATATGTGTGTATATATATATATATATGTATATCCTTCATACTGTTGCTGGAGGAAATCCTGCACCCCCACAAGTCCCATAATCCACGGGGGTTACAGTAGTCTAGGGACCCTAGGTGGTGCAAGATTTCTTCCATCAATGGAAATTGCTATATGAGCTATAGTCTAAACTCCTAGCATCCCCCTTAATAGCCCCTATAGTAGTCCCCTATATAACCCCCTTCAAGGAATTGAGACTATGGTTAATGTAGTACTTATACGAGTTCCTATGGGGGTCTGGGCTGGTACGATCCACTGTTAGGATTACCATAAGGTCATGCAAGATTTCCAACATGAAGAGCAAGTAGAGTAGTGAGGATCCCATGATGCAGGGTTCGTCTGGATTGCCGTCAAAAGTCTTCCCTAAACGAGACCCTGTGATTCTTTACAGACATAGACGTAGCTTACTAGCGTTCAGCAGGGAAGGTTGCAGGAATATGTCCAAGGAATATATAGAGACTTGTTGTCCAAGACCCGACAGGGTAAGTCTCCAAACATTTGCATTCTGAGAATGTTGTGCAACAAACCACCCGTGGCAGTGTCACAAATCCAGGGGCCCAGAGGGTATATTGTTCGGCAGTTCCCATCTATAACGACAACCCCAGAAAACTGGCTGAAACAGAACTCAAATTCAGACCCTAAACGATGAGCTGTAAAACCCGTCCATTTGAATTGGCAAGTGTTCTCGCGCCTTACGTTCTTGTCTGCTGAGCCGGATGCGATCCTTTGCTGCTCACGTGCCCTTGCCCGTTTCTGAAGCTTGGCAAAACAGAGGTACCCCTTACAGACCGTACGCGTATACATGGAATATGCAGTGATTTTTGGAGAGGGCCTCATGAAGAACTCTGTGGGGTAGTTACCAAAAGCCATACCCGATTAGCATCATACCCAAAAACGGTGGATGCTACGTTTCTTGCAAGCCCTCTGAGTAGTTTACAGTTCATTCCCCTGGAAATTATGTGAGCTATAGTCTAAACTCCTAGTATCCCCCTTAATAATCCCTATAACAGTCCCCTATACAATCCCCTATATAACCCCCCCATTAAGGAGTTTAGACTACAGCACATGTTAGTCAAGCCATGCAGGAGCTTTAGTATCAACAGAATGACGTCAATTCCGAGGCCTGTGGTAAGTAACTGTGCATTGGGCGATTCTCAGCCTAGAACTACCGTCGCTCGACCTTGTTGTTTACGTGCTTGATTTAAAATTTGTTTAGTTCTCAAGTTCAGACTAAGCCGATGTGGGATCATTTTGCAAATGCTCATAACCCACCATGTGGGATATAATCAGGTGAGGTTATCATAATGTGCCTGGCAGTGAAAAGTTGACATGGTAGGACCGTAGCGCAGTCACCATTCCCCGTCGTGGTCGCCGCTAGCAGAGTCCTTCTTAGCATTCCCTCCGGCACCGACATGGCTCCAAATTACATTTCTCATGCAGCTACCCGTCCGTAAACCAACATAATACAAATCAGTCTGTGTTTACCGATAGAGCACTGCCCTGCGCGCTACGTGTTGCGTCTCCAACTCGATAATGCCCCGCAATGCCCCTTCTTAAAAAAGCTGCAGTCTGTACATGTCTGTACCGTGTCCTTTTGGGGTTCCATGTTTGGTTTGGCTCTGTGTTAACATATATATGCCCTAATCATGCTCCCGAAGCCACTAAATACGACATGGACGCATAGGGACTGCATGCGGATATGTGTAAAACAACGTTTTGAGAAAATGTTTCAACCTAAAAGCTTTCGAGGGATGCACACTTCATGCTGCGGGTTTGAACTTGCAGTTTCTCTAAGTACTGCGCAATGTGTAGACCACGCCAAATTTAGGATCTTGGATTCCTGCCATATGGGCCCCCAATAAACACACCCACATTGTTGGGAAACTTGTGTGGTGCTGAAGCAGCTGTTGCAACGACTGACTCACCAGAACGGCTTTCAAATCCTGAGTGCACACAACCGCGCAAAATATTTCGAGGGCTTGTCTAGGCCTACTGGCACGATTCACCATGTAAATATGTCCTTTCTGTTCTGTTGCCTGCCTATTTTCTGACTCATGAACCTGGACAAAGCATCATCTGCGAGTCGTCTGAGACGTCCAATGCCATCACTGGCAACCGGTGGCCGTACAGCGAAAGGTAAAACTTCAGCCTCGCATGCATTTGCCCCAAGGGTCAAGACCTATAGTTCCAAATACCATTAGATTATAGTATTTCGGCCTCAAATCCCATTATTCGAGTCCTTGAACCTTTAGGGTAAGGCACAGGATCTTTTGTCGGGGATCTGAAGAGGCAACGTTCTAGCTCGTGGACAAGAGGGTTCCCCCCCCAAAAAAAATCGGGTTGAGTCAAATTCGGATCTTGTTGCCCAAGCTTATACAACACTTTCAAGGTGGCATCTGGCAGATTTGACACCTGAGGGGGTAACATCTGACAGGTTCAAGCTTGCATCACGTATTTTCAAAGGCACAGCTACGATGGTTGAAGGCTGTTCAAAACAGCGGAAGGTGCAAAACCTAAGGTCCAAGATCGTAACAATTATGTACTTCCCTTGACCTGCATTGCAATTCCACTTACCCACGTACCCAATACCCGTGCTCTGGACCCTTTGGGTAAACGTGTCGGATCTCAGAATGCAGAACCGTTCGGGGTTTTTCAAGTTCGTAAAGATCAAATATGTTCCAGTGATTCAGTGGTATGGGGAGCCTCTGTGGCTCACAAGCATTGATCCACGCTGCAATGCTCCAACCTGACATGAGGCCCCAAATTTGACCTTTGGCAGAAGGACGGTACCCCCCCCAAACAATTTACGGGGTCCTGAATCAAAACTGTTTGAGGGACGGTATAATTGCTAGTAGTAATAATACTAGTATTAGTATTCGTATTCGTAATAGTATCGTTTTACGAAGTAGGCACTCTTAAGCTCTGACCGTATCGTATGGAGATTAATTACTAATTAAAACTGGATGTTTTATGGCTTGAAACCTATGAAACTAATAGTTTGGCTCCCAAAGCTTGACATTATAGCGGTTCCCCCAAACATTTGGGGGTACCTGAATAATTCCCCGAAACTTGACGCTAAAGTGGCTCCCCGAGCAAAGCCGGGTACAACATTACAGGCCGCCAAGCTGGGAAACAGATGATAATGAGCCTTCCTACCAAGTTGTCCGCAGAGGGTAGTTACAACTGTTTACACTGCAAGCCACAAGTAAGCATGACTAATACATGTACGCAACATGCCAAAGGGAAGGCCCTTGCAACCCGCGATGACATCCATGGTAAGACTGCGCACATTTACGACAGAAATGTGCCGCCTCTAGATGACCAGGCAGCACGTTCATTCGACTACGGATAAACATACACATCATTTACGCTTTGTTTGACATCTCTCCTCGGTGCGTTGAATCTAAGAATCTGTGGAAGTTTGTTGTACAACAGCTCAGCCCCTCGAGAAAATCATCAAATCTTTTGCGCAACGTCTTGCAACAACTGTACTTTGCCTGCTGTGGGATTGGGCGGACACCATCCAGAGCCGGCCGAATGATATCAGGAAAGGTACGCATTCGTTTCCTGGTTTAAGGTTCGACGGCGCTGAACTGGAAACAAAATGAGTGTTCATGCTGAAAAGTTGGATTGCGAAGCACACGGTCCGCACCACCAGCCAGCGCCACCTGCGCCAAGGTCACCTGCCACCGCTACCTGTGCCCGTGCCACCGCCCAACGCAACCGCTGCCCTGCCAACCCCACTCACCATCTACCACTCAGCACTGCCCAATGCCCCAACATTGAGCCACTAAGCCATGCTACCGCCACCACCGCCCTGCACCCACCAGCCTCCTTCCGCTGCCATCACCACAACGGCACGCCCCTCCTGTACTGGCAGGTGCAATGACATTGATCAGATTGGCAGCGTACAAGGCAGTGGCAGCTACAGCGCCAGCACCGACACAACACCAAACAGAGCAATTGCACAAGCCGAAAAAGCAAACAGACAAACACTAAACACACTCCAAATACTGAACCCGAAGCTTTAAGCCATGAACCCGCATCCTGACCGCTACAGACCCCAAACCGTGCTCCGTCTCAACACAAAACCCTTGCTGCCGACGACGACCAGAACCCAGCTGCCCTTGCTCAAAAACACACCCGCAAACGGCCGCACAAGATCCACTTCTTCGTTCTGACAACCTGCCTGACCCATGCCTTTCCTACAACTTTGGTTGGCACCACATGAAGGAGGTTTGGAAAAGGCTGCTTCACTATTGCATCATCCGGACCAGTCCCCTGCTTCATCATATCCAAATCATATCCAGCCCGTCCAGCCCTACGCATTGCCCACGAGCTATATGACTTCCTCTACTACCCTATAGCAGGACGCCAACCTCACACGTGCTCCTCGCACCGACCCTAGAAATCTGTCATCCTTATTATGTCATTTTCTGCCCCCCTGCAGGATGCACATCAAATCCGGCATGATTGGGGTTAAGGGATATCTTGCGTTGTAGAGAGATATAAGGCAGTTTCTGAAAAGAAGGAGTCCCCAATAGAGACCCCAATAAACTACAAGGACTTAGGGCGTCATGTTTTTCAGCACTTGCATTGCATCGGCTAAGCCATGTATTGTGCATACATTGTTTCAGAAACTACCCGTAGAGTCCACGGGTGAGGCCATGGTATAACCCTCACTCATTGTCTGTGGTTGTCAAGACATAAACAATTCGCATATCGTCTGTGTGTCCTATACGGTCCAATACATCGCTTCCATGTACTGCGTAAAACGAGCCCATGCAGTTCGACATTGCCTTGACTTCTTTGCCCCGAAATAACTGCCGAATCCCAATCTTATGGCAAGATGTGAGCTGTAGTCTAAACTCTCAGTATCCCCCTTACTCACCCCTAGAGTAATCCGCTATATAAACCCCTATATAACAGCCCTTACAGGAGTTTAGACTATGGCTCACATGACGCATAAAACTGTCATGGAAGTTAAGCGCGAAGGCTCGAGGTGACTGCCGTAGCAGGCCCGGTACAAGCATCCTACAATGGCCCGGTGTCATTGATATATATATATACATATACACACATATACATATATATATATATATGTATGCATATGGGGGGGTCCCAAAATGACGGGTACCTGTCTGGGGGGTCCCAATATTAAGGCCTATAGTAGTTGGGTCTCTCCATTGGAGTCCCCTATTTTGGGAAACTAGAGTATGTATGTTTACAGGCCTTATGCGATCCTTGTACAAGCCCTCTATGCACGCCCTATATCATTCATCAAGAGGTGTACATAACAGCTGTATAGACCCTAAGTCTCTTGTATACTGTCAACACGAGCTGCGGGTAGTTCCTGTGTAATACTTCTTTACAATGCCTCTCGAGCCCCCGCATTGTAAAGACGTAAACCCTTAACCCTAAATTGGCCCCTAAGGGTCCAAGGACCCAAATGATAGGGCTTTAGGACCCAAATACCATGAACACTATAGTATCTGGGCCCTGAAACCCTATTATTTGGGTCCTTGGACCCTAAACCCTAAACCCTAAACCCTATATATCCTGCTAGAAACCCCTTTAAAGGGACCCCCATTATTTGGGTCCTTGGACCCTTAGGGGCTGTAGGACTATAGGCTACATAGTCCCTGCGTGAACCGACTCTCCAGCTCTAATGGTCCCATGCACATACGATTCCTTTGCAATAATCATTCCGCCTCCCTTCCTCCTTCCACAAAGACCAACTGTTAGGGTTTAGGGTTTAGGGTTTAGGGAGCTATAGTCTAAACTCCTTAAAGAGGGTTATATAGGGTTTAGGGATTAGAGTTTAGAGATTAGGGCTTAGGGTCTGAACTCTGAAAAAGGGGAGGTATATAAGGGATTACTATATAGGGGACTACAATAGGGGTTACTACCGGGGGGATACTAGGAGCTTAAACTATAAGGTATAAGGTACTTAGGGTGATCTATCCAGCGGCTGATACCAAACATCCAGAAAGTGAAATAAGTATACCAGAATACGAAAATTCCCAATGCACAAGGTACCAGGACCCTCCTTGTACCCTTAATTGGGGATATATGGTCCCTAATAGTGGGTACTTAGGCCCTAATAGAGGGTAGGAGGACGGTCTAGGTACTTAGGGCCACGCAGTGTTTTTAGTAACCACCCAAAGCCTCAAGTCTAAACCCTAAACTTTGGCCCTGAACTAGGCTTTCGGCCAGAGAAGGCCTTTTTTGAGGATCCCTGAATCTTTAATGCCGGGATTTGGCTTTTTTATTTAGGACTTGAGGTTCACGGTAAGGTTTTCCTATGGACCTTGCAGCTTCAA
Organism: Symbiodinium pilosum; assembly: GCA_905231905.1. NCBI lineage: Eukaryota > Dinophyceae > Suessiales > Symbiodiniaceae > Symbiodinium > Symbiodinium pilosum. Next base: position 4,293 of record CAJNIZ010006619.1, on the reverse strand, counting down.
TTAACAGCATACTGAGGTCGGGAGTTTTCAGGTAAGTACCGTTGCATGAGGCTTACATACATGGGGAGACTAGGGAAGCGATGAAGAGCCTATATGGGGGAAACTACCCAACTGTATTTTCCCGTAGATTTAGACTCAATGCGTAAGCCAGGGATTAGATCTCAGATCTCGTAGATGGCACAGGCCCGAATGTTTCCAATGGGGTTCATTCAGGGTGGGTTGCAGATTGAAGATCCAAGATGCTCAGAAAGACCTCTTGACTCCTGGCTGCCAAATCAAGTTGAATTGAAGTACAGGGCTTATAGTAGGTGAACTGGAAAAGTTGTTCCGAGCATCTTGACTGTTAAAGCTTCAATCCGAGACGATTGTATTCAATCGGCTGTGATTGAACTCAGTCTCTAGTGTAGATTGCTACAGCCCGCAAAAAGGGCCCTGTTTCTTTCAGTGTCTGTCCTACTTGGAGTCTCCTGGGATCTACCTCAATGTTGCTCCATGGCTCGAGTACATTCCATTAAGGGATGAAATCTATGACCTGACCCTAAGGGTCCAAGTAGCCAATATAAGGGCTCCTAGTCGGAGTACATAAGGATGCGTACGGATCCAACAAAATCAATGAAGCCATTGGGCAAAAACAACAACGCGCGCAAGCATCAAACAATTCGATACTTGAAGGTGTGCAATTATGCGTGACTTCCTCCATTCCTTACCACTGTATAGCAACATGCCGGAAACAAGGAACGTCAATATCCTCTCTGCCGCAAAAGGTTCTTTACACATGTTCCAACCTGGCCAGTCAAGTCAAAAGACTACAACCTTCAATCATGTACCGCACACATTGTAGGGAAGCCTGCGAGTGTTAAGCTTTTGCAGTCCACGAGCAACCATGAGCCAACGGTGCAGGATGCTAGCCATGCGTATGTTTGGCAAGCAGCGATTGCAAGCCCCGCCGGAAGTCCGCGTTGAAACCGAAATTAGTAAAGAACACCAACATGCACGGTTCTGAACTTGTTGCACGCAAATATGGCCATTGGCCAGTTCTTTAAGGCCCCTGCGAATCTTCGAACAGAACCACGATGGTGTGATTCAACAAAGCCACGTTGATGTACTTGCCTGCTGATTTTGGGTTCTTCCATAACCAATCCCACGGGCAAGCTCCACCTTGATGAGCCTCAATTCAGCCTTGAATACCTTCCTTCAGAGAGAGCCTTGGGAGGAAAGGGGGTATAAGGGTAGCGGGGGCAGGGCCCGGTACCACATCCTAAACCCTAAACCCTGAACCCGATAAACCCTATAAACCCTAAAAAAAGGATCCTCGGTCCCATAAAACCTACTTATGCATAGCGACAATCAGGCTGGTTGAAATCTGGATGGTTTAGGGTTTAGGGTTTGGGTTTAGGGTTTAGGGTTTGGGTTTAGGGTTTAGGGTTTGGGTTTAGGGTTTAGGGTTTAGGGTATATTATCTATCTCCAGGGTCCTACAAAGTACCGTAGGAGACCTCCCACGACAAGTCCTAGGGTGGACATTAATCTGGGGCCTGAACCTTTTTCTTTCCTCAGCCTTTCGCGGGAATTCTGGGGGCCCTTGTGGGCATGTATAGGGAATACACGGGGTCCATTGTCAGGGGCCATGGTCTCTAACTTCAGACCAGCAAGGATGGCAAGCTGCAGAATTCTTGCAAACCCTTGCCCTGAGGAGCCAGTATTCAACAATCCGAACGTCTGGCGTTCTTAGGGTTTAGGGCTTACCACTAAACGTGATTTAGACTCTGCAGGGTGTATAATATCTGTATACATTGGAACCTTAGGGTCTCATTTAGTCAGGGACGTCTGGCATGTGTAAAGTGCCAGGGGATTAAGGTTCGATGGCCATGCTATTTGCAAAAATGAAGGGGGTGCACTTTTGGGAAAGGCTTGGGAAGCATTGGGACGCTCCCACAGGGAGCAAAGATTTTTAGATGGAACTCTCAAATACTTTGAGAACGTAGGCCACTTAGCCAACCTCCAGCTTGTAAAATCAGCTCTGCCGCAGCAGAGTGCATCTGCATGCCCCCCAAACTTATAAACCCTAAGCCCAAAGCCCCAGAACCTGAACCCTAACCTGAACCCTAGGGCCCCCTAGTTATAAGTTGGGTTATACGTTAGGATAACTATGGTTATAAGTTCCATAAGCTCTAGTTTTAAGACTTCTAATATCAGTTATGCAACTAGGGGACCCCTCCTTGTAGGCCCTAAACCCCAGGCCCTAAACCCTAAACCCTGAGACCCCAACCCTAACTCCCCCCCCATGCTTTCAAGGCTTGCTAAACCTTCCGTCGACCCGCCTGGTAGAAAGCATAAGTGTAACTGGGTTTAGGGAGCGCGTTACGAAAACCCTAGGGCTCCAGCAAACCCAATTCAGCTAAATTTATGAACCTTTGGACCCAACGCGGTGTAGGGTTTGATGTTATTTATGGACGTTGAAGTTTCAGGGGAATGGGTTTAGGGCTTAGGGTAATCTCAAGAAACTTCTACCATGAACGATCGAGCGGCTGTTCGCGGAGAAAGCAACAGCCAACAGTTCGTCAGGAAGCTCCGTTGCGCGATCCTTCAAGCAAACCTAAACCAATCCTAGAGGAACCACGGTGCCCTAAACTAAACCCATCCTAGAGAAACCGCCGTACCTCTAAACAGAGGTGTTGCACTCAGTATTCTGGCAGCTTTACTTTTTGAAGGATCTAGGTTACTCAAGGTAGACAGGGGGACCCTAGAGATGATCCACTTTGTGGGACCCTGGGGTTACAATACTAGATTATAGCCCCCCTTAAGTAGATAGAATATGGGTTATATGAAGATCTTATTATAATATACTACCCAAAGCCATATTCTATCTACCCAAGGGGGCTGTAGTTATTGGGGGTTGGGATTTAGTGTTTAGGGCGTTGGGCTTAGGGACCCTGGTATATCAATTTGCTAGGTAACCTGCGTACATAGGGTTAAAACTGGGGTGCATAACCCAGTGTTTGAGCTTCTGATGCCAAGCATTGCCAACAAATGATAGTCTTCCTTCCCCCTAAACGTTGTTTTCGGCTTAGGGTTTTTCTTGTGGTGCTTGGTCCTGCAAGTGGTATTACTTCACACTAAACCCCAGGCCATTATCTGCTGAGCGAATGTAGTCCAACTTCTAAACCCTTGAGCGCTTCGGGTTTTGGGTTGATGGCCTGCCTCCATTCGTGTTGGACAAGGTTAGGCATAGGTCTATGCCAGGACTGTGTCCTGGAAGGCATGTTCAGGTCCGTCCTTGCGTGAGCTTGTGTTGTCGTTGCTAGAGTCGCGGTCTGAAGTGTCCCCCTAAGGGTCCAAGGACCCAAATAATAGGGTTTTAGGGCCCAAATATCATTAATAGTATAGTATTTGGGCCCTAAACCCCTACTATTTGGGTCCTTGGACCCCTCAGGGTCCAGGGACCCACATGTGATGGGCTCAGGCACCGGAATGCGGTTTAGGGTTTAGGGTCTAGGGTTTAGGGTGAGATTCAGTTATTTGGCACCCGACACCTCGCACCATTGCATTGGAGTTGTGGACTTTAAAGTCCACCTCTAGGCCCTAAAGCCTATACATCCCAATAGAACCCCTATATAACCCAAAGGGTCCATATATACAACTATTAAGGAATTAGGCCCCAAAACCTAAAGCCTGAACCCTAAACAGAAGGAATCATGGGTCCCAATTCCGTACTGGTTGTATATGTGGACCCTCTGGGCAACGCGCCGTTTGGGTTTAAGGGCGAAGGTTTAGGGTTTATAGGGTTTTGTGTTTAGTAGCTGTCAAGCGGGTATCCTTCAAGGAGGCCTTTCCTCTTGTCCATCTTGAATGAGCCATGGCCTACACTCCTAATATCCCCCTTCATAAGCCTCTTAATTACTCCCCTAGACATACCCCCTTATAAGCCTTTCTAAGGAGTCTAGACCCTAAACGCTAAACCCTAAACCCTAATCCCTGATCCCTAAACCCTATATAAGCCCTGCATGCGCAATACCAGGATACTAGACTGCCCACCTGGAAGTGCTCTTGATAGGTGTTGAGGAGCTAAACCCTAAGCCTGCAACACTAAATCCTAAACCCTAAACCCTGAAACCCTAAATCCTAAACCCTGAACCCAAGGGTTTAGCCTTTAGGGCCCTAAAAAGCTGGAGGGTGTAGTCTGTACACAGCACCCTCGTCAGACAAGCACCTCCTCAACTAGGGTTCAGGAGTTAGAGCTCTTCTAGCGCTAGCTGAAGCCCATTTAGAGTTTAGGGTTTAGGTGTAGGGCTGA
>CAJNIZ010006616.1:0-10523 GCA_905231905.1 Symbiodinium pilosum | reverse complement strand
CCTGAATCCTAAGGCCTAAACCCTAAATCCTAAACCCCGAACTCTAAACCCTAAACCCTAAACAAAGTTGGAGCCCCATCCAGGCGCGTCTCAATGCACGGCGGTGTAGAATGCTTCCCTTTTCATGGCTCGATGTTAGTTGGGGAAGGGCCACAACCTCTGCCATTTTTGGGGTTCTAGAGTTTTGATTTATGGTAAAGGAATTAGGGTTTAGGACATATGTAGGACTCAGGGTTCAGGATTCAGGGTTCAGGGTCTGGGGTTTAGGATTTAGGGTTTTAATGTTTAGGGCTAAGGATTTGAGGTTTAGGGTTTAGGGCTTATGGCTTAGGACTTAAGGATTTAGGGTTTAGGGCTTAGGATGGCTTATTTGAGGCTGGGGCTTAACCGCACCTGCACAGTGCCGGCAAAGTTCTCTGCGCAAACCCAGGAACCGTTGACGCGCTCCTTGGGCCAGTTGTGCGAGTTAGAATAATCTCGATTCCCAATTTAAAGCCAGTTTGGTACTATTCCGTATATAAACCATCATTTAGGGTGAGGTTCGGTGAGGTCACTTTAAACTGCCCATTTCAAAGATTACCTGTAACCCCCCTTACCTACAGTTGTAAGCATTATACCTTCTGTAATTGGAGTCACAGGTAAGGCTCAGGCTTGAGGGTTCAGAAGGATTCAAGGCGCAGTTGGGGTGTAGAGTTTAGTTTTTGGCGTTCGGGGTGTAAGGTTTTTGGCTTAGGATTTGGAATCCAAAGTATGGGGGTCTGGAATCAGGTGTTTGAAGGGTTCCCGCGGGAAGTTTGCATATAGGTGTGGAGAGTTAAGGGTATGGGGTTCAGGGTTTAGAGTATGGGGTTGAGGTTTAGCAATTGGGGTTCAGGGCTTCAGGGGCTGAAGGGGTTAGGGTTTGGGGTGTCTGATCGAACCGGCTGAAGTAGTGGCACGTCTACTAGCAAACCCGGAGCCTATCTGGAGAAGCGCTCGGGAAGTTTAGGGTTTAGAGCTTCGGGGATCAAAACCTAAGCCCCTGAGTTCGTGAAACCCTACTAGTTAAACTCCACTTCGGCCTACTAAACCTCAGTAAACCCCTTGCAGACCTGTGAATTGTAAACCCCTCGAGCTTGAATTCCAAACCCCGAAGCCAGGAAACTCCGGAACCCTAAGCTCCCTACACCGAAAACCCTGATCCCCGAAACCATTGCAACCCTTAAGCCCTGGGCCCAATCCCTAGCTCCGAATCCCAAGGTTTAGGGGTTTAAGTTTAGGGTTTCGGGCTACACCCCTGTAGCCTACAAGCATGTGGCAGTTGATCCAAGTTTCTGTTCGCCAAAAAAAGGCCATTGTGAAAAAACATCTCCGCTTTGTTTTGTCTTATAGGCCTACGGGAATGTTGGGTACTTCCACCAAGGGACCGTTAGATCAACCCCCCATAGTCCTCCGAAGCAAATCCCTATAAGCCACTGTATAACCCCAGCTTCCATTTCACTTTCCATGTTCCTTTTCGTTTGATTCTCTTGTTCCTTATTTGCGTCCTATATAGTTCAGATCAACCCCCATGTCTAAATAGACCGAGTCTCGTAGGCAATCGGCACAGGGTTGATCTCCGGACAATCGAGGCCTGGCAATTCTTTTCTGGTGCAGAGACAAAGCCTAGTGGAGAGAGAGGAGGAGTGTGTGTGTGTGTGTACTGAACATACAAAGATAACTTATTCATGTACGTATGCATATGTATTAGGGAGGAACTTTGCTTCGGAAACAACCATGGCAGCTTCTGAAAATGCAGGGACCCCTATACGGATCTCAAAACACGGTAAGCCTTATCCTGGGGCCCCCAAAATGGTACCCCTATTTTTAGGAACCCAGGAATTGTCTGCCGTCAAGCAACGGCACTGCGGCAATGTCCAAGTCATCATCCTGAGGGCTTGCTTTCCACTACTACAAGGGGTGTGGGGGCTATATAGGGGTTACATGGGGCTAATGTATTATATAGGGCTAATGGAAAAGAAAGCGGTAACTGCTGTATCATTATAGGGGTTATATAGGGAAATTTAGAGGGTTTGGACTAGAGTTCGGGGTCAGGGTGTAGGGGTAGGGTTTAGGGATTGGAATTATGGGTTTAGGGTTAAGGGCTCAACGTTATTCCAAGGTTGGTTCAAGGTTAGCGCAAGCTTTGGAGATCAATGCTCATTCGGGGTTGGGGTTCAGGCTTTCGACTTTAAAGGGTTTCTGGTTGTTGTCCCTCGTAAGTAGATAGAATATAGGGTATATGGGGATCTTTTTAGAATATACCCAAAGCCATATTCTATCTACCTAAGGGGGACTATATAGTGCAAGCTCACCCACAACTCTTTGATGTTAGCAGACCATATTGGGATTGGAGAGCCATGTCGGGGGGTGGAATGTGTTCCTCGGATCAAAGAATGCAGGAAGATTGAGGCTGGGGGAGTTAAGGGTGTTGTCTCCAACCTGGAACATAGCCGCACACGATTAGAAGCTGCAACAGTGCAAGCACTTGCACTTGAGATGGTTTCAGGCTTATGGCGAACATTCCCCTTCCCACAGTCCTGAAGCCCTTGCACTTTCGACTCTGTCAACCCCGCAGTCCTCATCCGCTGGTCCACTGAAAACTACATCCTAAATTCAAGCCCTAAATCCCCAAAGCCTAAGCCCCTACATCTGAGGTTTAGCATTTAGGGTTTAGGTAAACCGTAGACCCAACCTTAACCCTTTAAATCCTCAAACCCTCATGACTACCACCGATTAATGTAGACCCGTGATTAGGGTTTAGGGTTCAGGGTTCAGGTGTTAGGGTTTAGGGTCTAGGATTCATGGTTTAAGGTTTAAAGTTTAGGGTTCAGGGTTCAGCGTTTAAGGTTTAGGATTTAAGCTTCAATAAACCCCTCCTTACAAAATTTCAGGGGGATTAATATTAGGATCCCTTTTATAACCCCTGTTAGTCACGGGTCTACATTATCTATGATAGCAGTTCTGAGGGACTAAAAGCTGCTGCCTGGTACCTGGTGATGACCCCAAATCCTAAACTGTAAGCTGCCCAAACCCTAGACAGGGTTGAACCCTAGAAATCCTAAAGCTTAACCTGACCTAAACCCTTAAAGGCCCTAAACCCCGACCCCGAAGTCTTAAACCCCAAACCCCCAGACCCTGAACCCTAAAATCCCTAACACCAAAACCCTACCATCCACATGGATGGTTGTCAAAGTTATGGTCCCTTTTTGGGTCCCTCTTATTATACGGCACCTAATAAACTTTTGTAACCAAAACAGGGACCATAATTTTGACAACCTAACCCCTAAATCCTAAACCCTAAACCCCCAACCCTAAACCCTGAACCCTAAACCCCAAACCCTAAAACCTAAACCCTACATATCTCCAGCCGAACAGCTGCTCCGGATTAACATTGTTCTCAGGGCATCGTGCCACGCCCGGGCTGGAACCCTCCTTGAATTCAGGGTGTAGGGAGTTTAGGGGGTTTAGGGGGTGTAGGGGGTTTAGGGGGTTTAGGGGGTTTAGGGAGTTTAGGGGGTTTAGGGGGTTTAGGGTCTAGGGTTTAGGGTTTAGGGTCTAGGGTTTAGGGTTTAGAGTTTTGGGTTTAGGGGTTTAGGGCTTAGGGTTACCGAATTGGACGCCCAATATGTCCGCAGACAAATGACCAAGAAACCCTGAATAAAACCTTGAACGCCAAATTCTAGCTGCCGCTGTCTTTTCCTTAGCTAAGGGATATTCTCACCATGAACCTGTAGTTTCTTCCTATCTTAGTTCATGAGGGTAACGCCTTGCATTTCGAACACCGACATATGTCATCCTCTTCGAGCAGCAATCCGGAGGAGCTTCAAGAAATAGATGACACTTTTCGTGGTCTACGCTTTGTACCATTGTCGGGGCTTCCAAGTGAGAACCACAATTTTTAGAAAGCCATAGGGTGACTCTAAACCCTAGACCCTAAACCCTAGGCCCTGAAACGAGTAGGGACCTCAACAAACCACTCATACAGGTGTTTCTCAAACCAACCCTACCCTGGGACCCAGGAACATGCATCGCTATCTGTATCTTCCTGTGTCTATACCTAAAACACATGTACATGAGCTATAGTCCAAACCCTGAGTACCACAGTACCACCCTCAACAACCCCTGTAATACTTCCCTATATAGCCCCCACATAATTATAACCCCTTAACCCTAATCCCTTCACCATCCAATATATATGGGTGGTTGTCAAATTTNNNCGGGGCCTAATACGGGGCCTAGTTTAGGGGACCCCAAAAAGGGGCCATAATTTTGACAACCACCCATATAACCCCTCTTCAAGCAATATAGACTATAGCTTATATGGCAATTATGAGCTTTTAGGGATCTCCATCAAGATTCTCTCTGGCTTCTTTGGAGAAGCTTCCATACCTTTTCCTTACTGGTTGTAAGGAATAAGGGAATATTGTCTGTAAGGATTATACAAGGACTATATTCCCATTCCCTACTAAAGACCAATAAGCTTCCCAAGAAAGAGGTTGGAGCATGGAGTCAACCCTAAACCCTAACCCTAAAATCCTTAACCCTAACCCCCTAAACCCTAAAACCCTAAACCAGTCTTATGATGCTTCCACCTGCAAATACAAATGCCCAGACCCTGAGCACCTGAAAATCTTAGGGTTCAGGGTGAGTGGACAAGGGTAGTTTCCCAAAATAAGGGGACCCCAATATAGACCCCAAAATACTATAGTCCTTATTATAGGGACCTCCAAAATGGTACCCTAATGATTGGAAACCCCCAAATGCCAAACCCCCTGCAAACATGCCTTTGCGCTCTAGATATAGTTGCAAGCCTAGAGCCACCCACCCAACCTTGACCCCACACCCGAAATCGCAATCCAAACCCTAACCTACCCTAACCTCCCTAAACTCTAAACCCTAAACCCTAAACCCACTAAACCCAGAACCCTAAACCCTAGTCTCCGGTGCATGCCAAAGCGCCATCGGCACGTAGGGAGGGTTGCAGTTGATGTTGCAGGAACCCCCACTTCCAACTCCTGCTTCAAGAGTTAGGGATTCCCTAAATCCTAAACCCTAAACCCTGAACCCTAAACCCTTAACCCTTGAGGGTTTAGGGTTTAGGGCTCGTAAAGTTGAAGATTAAGGATTCACGTAGGGTTTAGGGTTTTAAGGGTTAAGGGTTTAGGGTTTAGGGTTTAGGGTTTAAGGGTTTAAGGGTTTAGGGTTTAAGGGTTAAGGGTTTTTGGGTTTAGAAGGCCTAGGAATCAAGGGTAAGTATTCAAGGGTTTGTACGACTCACGATCTAGGTTTTGGGGGTAAGGGTTGAGGGTTAAAAGGGCTTCGGATTCAGGTTCTAACGCCTTCGCCGGAAAACAAAACAATATCTGTAGTCAATGACGCCTGATAGGAATCAGCCTGGTTGACAAGATTTTGCATGACCATGACTATAATGCCTGTGAAAGATTTTGCTAGACCAGAAAAATCCTGGTCCTAAATCCTAAACAACATGCATCCCCCGCAAGAGAAGCCCAGTTCCTGTTTCTCTCCCAAAGTACCGTGCATGATTAAAGTGGGTACTTGGTGCATGCTGTACAACAATTGATATCAAGGTCAAAAGGGTCTAGAAAGGAAACATATTGCCGAAACCCTAAACCCGAAACGTCTACAATTATCTGTAGCAATACGCAAACAATCTCTGAATCATGTCTACACACATCCCACACGGCCGTTCAAATCATATAACAATCCCTACATGGACCTTAAACCCCCCTAGACCCTAAACCCTAAACCCCTAAACCCTAAACCCCTAACCCCTAAACCCTAAACCCCTAAACCCTAAACCCTAGACCTAACTCTTCGGCCTGCAACTCACGAAAGTGCCTGCTGCTTAGGCCAGAATGGGCTCTGAGGGATCACACAGTGGCTTCTGTAGCATTCCCACGTGGCTAAGGTTTAGGGTTTAGGGTTCAGGGTTTAAGGTTTAGGGTTCAGGGTTTAGGGTTTAGGGTTTAGGGTTAGCACCCTACTAAGCACCTAGTAGAAAGCAAAGGCTCCAGTACACTCGGAGAAGTCGTACTCGCAGTTGTCCAACTCCTTTGCAATGTCATACAGCCATTGGCTGCACAGCAAGACAGTATCCCGCGTAACCCGGAACAACACTGTAGCAGAACTGTGTGGTGGTTTCCCTAATTCAGGGGACCCCAATGTAGACCCCATATTACTATAGTCCTGGTTATGAGGACCCCCAGAAATGTACCCCTAATTTAAGGAAACCCCATGTCAAGTATTGAGGACCCACAACCCTAAGCCCTAATCCCTAAATCCCTAAACCCCTAAACTGTTATGGCTGCGGAGCCGACATTCTACTTTTGCAGCTCCTACCTCATATTGACCTTTACTCCGCTTTGGGCACGCTAAACCCTAAACCCTGAACCCTAAACCCTGAACCCTAAACCCTAAACCCTAACCCCCAAACACTAAGCCTTAAACCCTAAACCCTGACCCTAAGCCCTAAACTTGAACCCTAAGTCCTTTTGGGGGGTTCAAGGTTCAAAGACTGTAGGGAGGCTGGCAGGGCCGGTGTTCGGAAGGTCGGGCTTGCACGAGGGTTTAGGGTTTAGGGGGTGTAAAGCTTAGGGTATAGGATCTAGGGCCTAAACCCTAAACCCTACATCTCATCTGCACCTCTCTCTAACATGCAATTTGCGGTCTTAGCCCCCAATTTGCATCTCGAACCCTCGCTGCCTATCCTAAACCTGAAGGACCTGACATTCTGCACATTCCTACCCAGCGACTGTAAAAGGTTTAGGGTCTAGGGTTCGGGCTTGAGTGTTTAGGGGTAGACTCAGCGCTAAACGGCAGCCATATCTTGAGAATCTTCTCGATAGCGGGCCCCCAGAACCTATGGTAGCTTCCATGAATGGGGGGGTCCCAATATAGTCCTATAGGCTAAAGGGAATCCAGCTCCCAGTTTCCCCCACACGGTTACAGGATCAGCACAATGAACCGGAGGCTCATAGCTGCAACAACTGTAGTCCCCTTCGACTATGATAAAATTGGAAAATAATTCCTAAGGACACTACAGATAAATATTGTAAGGGAATGTTACCGGCAATTGTGCATTCTTCTATATTCACAAACCCCTAAACAGGGGGACCCCAATATAGTCCCCAAAATGATACAATCCTTATTGGGATCCCCAAAAGGGTACCTTCACAAAACGACTGAGCCGATAGTGCAAACCCACTGCCACCTCAGTGAATAAGTCAAGGCTTCGGGTTTAGGGTTCAGGGCTAGGATTCAGATTTAGGCTTTAGGGAGTTTAGGATTTGGGGTTTGTGTTGGATTTAGGACTTAGATTCTTCTGTTAGCCTGCAGGTGGGACAATCCTCCTGACAGCCACCAAATGCCACCAACCAAGAAAGCCCGTATGCTGAGAATGCCAATAACCCTGACACCAAGGCCTAAACCCTAAACACTACACTCTGAATCCTGAACCCTAAACCCTGAACCCTAAACCCCAAACCCCGAACCCTGAATCCTAAACCAATGGGCTTGAACTCTAAACCCGGCTCCGTTGTAGTTCCAAATCCCAAGCCCTAAACCCTATAGCCCCCCCCTTTAGTAGATAAGTAGATAGAATATGGGGTATCTGGGGATCCTATTATAATATATCCAAAGCCATATTCTATCTACTTAAGGGGAACTATAAGCCCCGAACCCCAACCACTAAACCTTAAAAGCTCAGGGTTTAGGGTGGCTTTAGGTTCCCTAAGCCCTACTGTAAGCCCCGAAATCCTACAACCAGAAAAAGGTACCCCCTGGGGGCCCCCGGCCAGTGGAAGGCATCCTTGGATCTTGGCACAACCCCAGAGGTGCGGGCGGGCGAAACCTGGCGTTCTAGGGTTTCACTACATTGGGAAGGGGAGGGGATTTTTAAGGATCTATAGTAGGGGTAGGGGTTACATAATAAGGGCTCAGATGGAGCTATGAGGAGCTGTAGGGTTTATTTAGGGTTTAGGGTTGAGGGATTTATTCGGGTTGAGGAGGGCTAGGTGATTGGAGCAGGGTATATTTGACGTCGATGAGATGAGGACCATTCTGTTCAGTCAAGGGAGCGTGGACAGGGTTTCGGCTTTGACGTTTGGGACTTTGGATTGTAGGTTTGTAGGATGGCTTGAAGTTTAGGTTCCATTTCAGGGGCTTAGTGTTTTTATAGCGTGCCTTCTGGTTCTGGTGTTCTGGTTCGGGTTTAGGATACACGGCAAAGCAGCCTGGAATGAAACAGGGGTTGAAGGGTTTAGACCATGCTGTTGGGTTTACTGACCTTTGGTTAGATAGGAATGAAGGGTTTTGGGTTAAGGGGCCATAAAGCAGTTGTGAAAGTAGGCAAGATCTCCAAAAACATGATCCAACGCTGAGCGGTCTGAACCCAAGGGAAACAGCACGATGTAGATATCCCCTCTTGATAGGCTTAGTGCAAAACTACGGTTATCTAAACCACCCGAAGCCCCAAACCCTAAATATCTATAAGCGAATGTCTGGGGACTTCGTTCTTCAAGTACTCCTTGGGGTCAAATCAAAATTGCAAAATCCAAGACAGAATACCCAGAACAGACCTTCCCAGTTGCCCCCAACACAATTTCGCAAAAGGATTTGTCTCGGAACCCTTGGCCATAAACACACAAGCCTCCAAACACCTACATCCCCTAAACCCCAAATCCCTCTACTCCCAACAGGACAAATCTTTGCCAGCATCACATGTCCTCGTGCTGTTACAAGCCTTGACGGCCTGAAATGCTGCACTGAAGTTGATTTCTCTTGCCATGAAACAAGGATCCCTGGTTGATTGATGAAAAGCGTCGAAGCTGGGACTCGACCGGGTTCAGGGTTGGGGTTTTAGGGTTTAGTTTAGGGTTACACAAAGTGCATAGGAGGGCATTCGGTATAGGGCTTGTGGCAGTAACACCGGACGCGCATCAAGAAGCATTTCCAAGACTGGCATTAACAGAATAATCGTTGGGACGAACGGTGCTGACAAGTAATCTTCGCAACAGAAAACATATCCCCTCCTCCTACCACACCCCCCAAGCCCCTAAGCAAAACAACGATCAAAGGATTTAGGTTTGAGATGGCTTCAAAATCCGCAACTATGAAAACGGTTGCATGATGCTGCATGGACCCCATTTAATCGCCAATATCATAGGGTCTTATTATTCGAGGGAGGCTAAGTACAAAAGGAATCTGGGACCATAAGAATGGCTGTTTCGGCCACTACATTACACTTGTTTGACCTTCTTGGTTCGGGACGCTTGAAAAGCCTGCTTGAGAAAAACTGCCGTATGGATTCCAATAAACATAAAGATATGTTACAAGGCTTGTGTACGTAAGGCTTTTGAATGATAACTCCACGCCTCTGGCTGCCAGACAGGTCGTCTATATCCCTTCACCTGAAATTCCCAAAGGGTTTACTTCAAAACCCTCCATCCCGTGCAAGAGTCGTCCAAAGACCCATCCTCCAATTGTAGGTCACCCTTCCCAAACCAGCAAACTTCATGCCAAGTAACCGTCGGGATGAACAAGTAAGAAGGGCTACCAGAAAATTAGGGTAGTTATACATACGAGCCAAACTCTGAACTCCTAGTATGCCCCTTAATAACGGCAATAGTAATCCTCTAAGTGATCACTTACATAACCCCCTTTAAAGAGTTTTGACCCTAAACCCTGATCCCCAAGCCCTGAACTGAGTGAGCCGCCATCGAGCAGGGCGAACGCACCGAAGCCGGCAGGCGAGGTGCTCCGGAGCCACAAGCTCTCCGGCTGGCGACGGAGCTCCCAGTCCCACAGGCAACTGTGGGCTGCGTGGTAGACCGGGCAGCTCGCTGGCGAGTAACCCATCAGGTCGCCCTTAGAAGAAAGTACCCCAAAACTTCCCCCGAAGCGATGCCACCCTAGACAGGTCCATTTATTCAGGATGGGAGGCCTTCGGCCAAGGCTCCATCTGAAGAAAACTAGAGGCCTCGAGTCAGACCCAAACCCAAACCTTGCGACCGTCAAGTCTGGACAGGTCCAACTGCTCCAAGGCTGGAAGGCTTCCAGGAAAGGCTCAATCCCAATAAACACAAGAAGCCTCGAGCCAGACCCAGCCCAAACCTTGCAGCAGCCTGGTCTGGACAGCTGCAAAAAACACACAATAAGACAGGAGCGCGATCAGAGTTCGAGAGAACCCTAAACCGGTAAAGGTCGAAGCAAGGATGGAACGCCAGCTGGGGTGGGCCCATGCAGGTCAGGGCGCGTGCCTGGGTGCTTCCAGCACCAGCGCACCCCCTCACTGAGACACCCTGAACCCGGTAAGAGTGTCTATTTTTTGTTGTCTGGCTTTTTTTGTTTGTTTGGGCTTTTCGGGTGTTGTTTGTTTTGCTGTTTGGGAAGGGGCGTGTTTATTTTTTGCTGTTTGGGCGGCGGGCGTGTTATTTTTTTCTGTTTGGGCCGCGGGCGTGTTTGTTTTTTTTTGCTGTTTGGGC
>CAJNIZ010006615.1:158-17433 GCA_905231905.1 Symbiodinium pilosum | reverse complement strand
TTTAGGGTTTAGGGTTGGAGAAAATCACATGTTCTGCTCGGACAGAGGCCGTTGCGGGTATGAATTGAGATCCTTTACCCTAAAAGTAGGTAACAGAACAGCCTGAAAAAACCCTAAAGATAGCCCACAAGGCCATTATTTTACGTACTTGCGGCGTTCAAGTATGAATTAAGATCATTTATGTCCACCTGGGAGCCCCTGCGGGATGTTGAGCTTAGCGGCATCAGTGTGTTTTGCAGTCTTGGATTATGGTACCGCGGTACCGCAATAGGCTCACCACCTGAAATTCTTGCCTATAGTGTGCTTTCGGAGTCGGTCGAGATGCCAGACTTATGCGACATTGAAAGATTGCGCTGGTGACTGTGAAGGACCTACCAACATTAAACAGCACCCCCAAACACCAGAACAGAACTAAACATTTCGGCCATTCTATTATAGGGAATATTGAAAACTGGGGGGGAGGAGTCTTGATATGAGAGGGGAGTCGTGTGCCATCGTCATAAACCTTCGATACTTACCGCTCATACTTACCACGTACTGCTTGTCCTGCTTGCGCAATAAGGTCAAGCCACATGCCCAAGCCATACACCCTGTGTTGAAATTCTTGAAAACTGTGCTCACACACTTACCTACCCAGACCCCTGGTTAATAAACCCCCTCCCCTTAATAGGGATTATAACAGGGAGCCTAATTTTTAGGTCCTTAAAAGGAGGGAGTTTATTAATCATGGGTCTACATTAGGGGGTTAGGGACGGCTAGAAATAAGCATGAAGCCCCATCAGGAGGTAGAAACACATCATGGAGTAGAAGCTGCTTGACCGCCTGCCAAGACAGTTGCATGTTGGGTTTTTGCAAAATTATGTGTACCATTTTGGGGGTCCCTTGAATAAGGACTATAATCTTTTGGGATCTATATTGGGGTCCCCTTGTTTAGGGAGACTACCATGTAGCATTGCACGGCGGACAAAATCCCAACACAGTGGCAAAAGTGCTAGAATTCAACACGGGGCCGCAAATTGGATGTAAACCTAATATGCTATATAGTAGTTTCCATTTTCTTTTCCAGTACCCCCATATAACCCCAATGCGACCCTCATGTTACTATAGCAGTTTCCATTTTCTCTTCCATTAGCCGATCCATCCCCATGCTTGACGCTTTCAAGCACGACCTCCAACCTCGCTTAGCCCCAGCCTGTCTCAAGACAGGCTTCGTGTGGATGATGCCACGAGCCCGGAACCTTAAAGACCCTAAACCATCACTCTACAAGGCATCACTGGGGATTTGGAACACTGAAAACCAGAGGGTGCAAAGACCCACAACCTTCAGGGGACAAGGGGCATTCTCCACAAACTCTGTGGCCTCTGACACGGAGTTCACCCTGCGATAGACCTCGGCCGTTGCTGACTGGAATTGCACCATGGGCTACAACATGATTATAGGGTTAGGCCTGAAGGTTAGCATAAGTATTGCGGGGGAAAAGGGTTTCTTGACAAGATATATTGCTGCTTGCTTGAGACACTCCGATAAGGAAGGCTGTCAAAATGCTAGCCTCTTTGGGATCGTTTAAGGTTACAGGGCTTCTCCACCATCATGCAACTACAAACTGCTAGCAGTCATATGAGCTGTAATCTAAACTCCTAGTATCCCCCTTCATACCCCTGTAGCCCTCCCCTATATAAGCCCTATATGTAACCCCCTTCAAGGAGTTTAGACCTAAACCCTAATCCCTAAAGCCTAAATAATCCCCTATATGTCACGCCCTTTAAGCAGTTTAGACCTAAACCCTAATCCCTAAACCCTACATAATCCCCTATATGTAACCCCCTTTAAGGAGTTTCGACTATAGCTCACATGGCCCATGATTTTTGAGCCCCAGACCCACTCCCCCCCGAGCCCAAATCAAATCCTGCTGCCTGTCCGTAGCTTCTCAGCTCCCTGTTGCAACAAAGCTCAACCCCTAAGGGTCCAAGTACCTAGGGTTTAAGGTTTAGGGTCTAATAATCATATACTTACCCAAATCCTATACTATAATTCCTACTACCCTAAACCCAAGTACGTAATTATTGGGTGCTTGGACTCTTCGGGAACTTTTTCAATGCGGTATCTATGTGGGGGTTTTCAAAAAATTGGAAGTACTTTTTTGGGGGGTCCCCGTAAAATGAGGATTTCGATACGAAGGGGTCTATATTGGAGGGTCCCGCTATTTATGGAAACTAGAATGTATACGCCCATAAAAGGATCAGGTTGCCTACCCAGCGATTGAGTTAAATATCATGAATGTGATTGACATCTGAGTAGCGTCTTTTTGGTGGTTAGACCTAGTAAGATTATATTCCTTATATAAAATGATATACCCGAAAGGAGGATATAATCTTACTCTATATTGGGTACCATAATATCCCCAAGTAAAATACTACTCATGTGGGGATCACCAGAATTAGGGGCCCCTTTTTGGGAGTCCATTTGGGGTCCCTGGACCCTTCAGGGAAAGACTTGAAGCCCAGGGAACCACATTGTAATGCGCGCTCATCTGCAGCAAGCGGTAGCCTAAGCAAGATCTTTGATATTTTTTTCCATGATTCTGGTCTGTGTTGCTAGGGCCGCTTTTTAGGATTTAGGGCTCGGAACTGATTAGGGAATGTTGAGGAATTTGGACTTTTTACTTTGAATGATTTAGGCTTTGGCTCTTCAGGAGTTAGAGTAGAAGGTAGGAAGTCTAGGGTGTAACGGCTTGGGATTGAGGTTCTTCGGTTTATAGCCCCCCTTAAGTAGACAGAATATGGGGTAAGTGGGGATCTTATTATAATATACCAGATTCTATCTACTTAAGGGGACCATCGGGTTCGGGAGAGGGGTCCGGGACCTCGGGAGGTTACATAGGGCTCTCAATTTCAGCCTACAAGTCAGGGGGCTCTGAAGGTGGGATGAAGGTAGGTTTAGGGTTTAGGGTTTGGGGTTTAGGTCTTAGGGTTTAGGGTTTAAGGTTTAGGGTGGTGGGTCAGAGGGTCCCTAGTATATACTGCATTATAGAAGGGCCTATCTCCCAATCCCCACCTTCCTTTACCCCACCTTTTGAGCCCTCTGAACAAGGGCTCGCCAGAAGTGCCCCTTTGTTTAAACTTTCGGGTATGTCTAGCCCCAAACAAGAACCAAGGCGTATGAGCCCTTGAAGCACGCAATCTTAAAGCCCGTCTACTTAGTGGGTTGTTTCTTTTTAGTCTGCATATTCACATACACTGCTTGGGAACCACGTCTAAAGGAAACTGAATGACTACGGTGGATGGAAGAAATCTCGCATCCCCTAGAAAGCACCAACATTCTGTAGTTTCTGGGGTATATTTGTAACCGGTGTGGGGCTTAGGGTTTGTGGTTTAGAACCGTGAAGCTCTTGGCCTACAGCCATGTGCGTGATTTTGCTTTGGTAATTAGTTGAGATTGAGGATTGACGGTTCGAGGTATAGAAAAGCAGTGACTGGGCCAGGCACAAAACCCTCAACCCTGGGATCTAACACGCTAACTCCACACCCTGAACCCTGAACCCAAGCCGCACAACCTTTACCCAACGCCCGAAATCCTAGAGCTTGGGCACGATAATCCTCAATCCGACACGCTAAACCCCAAAACCGTGAAGCTTTAGGGTTTAGGGTTTGCTTCTAGGGTTTGGGGTTTAGGATTTAGGGTTTGCCAAGACTTAAAACAAGCCCAAGCTGCACATGTTCCAGAAGCCTTGGGACTTTTGTGAAGCGTCAAGTCCTGCTGTGGTCTCGGGTTTCGGTCTTATGGGCTTCGGGATTAAGGGTTGGGGCACTTCCACTTAGCGCGCAGGGAGGTAGCAGAAGTGTAAGGATACAACCCAAAACTCTAAACCCCCCAGACCTCATTTTTGCCACTCATTCCCGCCTAAAAAGGAGCCAGAAATGGGTTGTCTCGGGTGTGTTACAGATCCCTCTCTGGGTGCTCCAAGCGCTAGGGTTCTTTACTCTTTAGATCCTCAGTTACGGTTTAGGGTTTAAGGTAGGGTCAAACTTTGCGTAATGCAAACCCTGAAACCTATAGTCTTGTCGAAGGTTAAACGCAAGCCAGAAAGGCTGAGTTTAGGGTTTGGGGCATAGTGTTTACCGCAGCGTATGGTTTATTTTTTGTTGTTTAGGTTTCAGGTTAACCCTGGATTCGGTGTTCAAAAAAGAACGGGTTCCCTAAAGTTAAGGGCATTGTGTGGCGAGTTCTCATCCTTGGAATGGGTTTGCAGAAATGTCGGTTAAAGAAAACTCGGATAGATTCGCAGGCCTTGCAAATACGATTTGATTTTCAATGGTTCTATGTGGAGGATATTCCCGGGATAAATGTTAGTTACCATACAGGGAATTCCGGTCCATAGTAACTGACTTGCTTCCCGAAAATATCCCAAAAAGTGATCGCCAAGAGCATGCTGATGTAGCGATAAATCGACATGGCTAGCACCCTGAACCCTAACCCCTAAACCCGCAGCCTGAAACCTTAAATCCTAAACCCTAAAACCTACATCCTAAACCCTGAACCTTAAATACTAAATGCCGAATCCTAGACCTTCAGCACTAAACCCTGAATCCTAGACCCTAGACCCTAAATCCTAAACCATAACACCTAATTCCTAAACCTTGTACACTAAACCCTGAATCCTGAACCTTCAGCACTAAACCCTGCATCCTTAACCCTAGACCCCAAACCCCGAATCCGAAACAAACGAGCCAGGCCAAGAAACTTGTTTAAGGGCTTCGGGGCCCTTGCTTAAGACACAGTGGTCCAATCGCCAAAAGGGCACCTTGTCAAGGGTTACAGGGGATGTATAGGGATCATATATATATACACATATATATATATATATAACGGTTAAATTTAGGAATATGTCGGGTTTAGGGATAAGGGTCTAGAGCTTCGCAACATCAAGGGTACCTTCTTTGGGCTACCTATAATGAGGACTATAATATATTGGGGTCAACGCTGATTGGGCCCCCCCATTTATGGAAACAACCACTTGCTCATACCGTATAAACTCACGAGTCTTCATAACCTGTTGTATGATAGTTGCCTGGGTAGGTGTAATATGGGGCATCGCGGATTTGGTGCTGTAGGACTTCGATACAACGACCCCTACCCCATCCACCGAGGTGTCTCTAACTCTCGGCTTGATACATATGAGCTATAGTCGAAACTCCTTAAAAGGCGTCATATAGGGGACTACTATAGAGGGGTATACTAGGAGTTTAGACAATGGCTCATATAATTTCGACAATTCTTTCTGCTTAGCAAGTGTGTCGGGATAGAAATGCCATGTCACCTACGTACATGACAGACAAACAAATACTGCCAGAAATGTACTCAAGGATCATGGGTTGTCCGGCCACGCTCGCTCGAATTCCCTGTTTGGGGGACCGGCATGACTGCAGCAGTGCGGTACGGCGGCAAGAAACATGGGCCGACAAAGGCCCTACCTCCACAGAGAGCTGAGAAAGAGCCGCCTCCGCAGTCGAGGAGCACCAAAATATTCTCCTCCTCCCGGGACCTTGCGACGGACCCCAGTCGGCGAAGTGAGGGTAGAACACCGCAAAGTGTTCAGTAGCGACGGCGCCCTTGCCAGAGACCCTATCCTGGCCCTCAATTAGGGTTGTTTGGCCGATGGTTCGGGCTGATTAAGACTAATCAGGGGGGAACCTTGGGTCCCCAAACCCCGCAACCATAAACAAACCTTGAGGGAGACCTGCTGAAGCTCCTCAATGGCGGGGGCAAGTAGAGGAACTCATGAAAAAGAGTACCGCAAAAGTAGACATGGTCTCCACACTGCTCCAGCAACCCCACCAGATCGCACTGACTTTACAACGATTCGGGTTTGGGGTTTAAGGTTTAGGGTTTGGGTTGTGTTCCTCGAAAAAACTATTGCATCAAGTCGTAAACATGCGAACAGTAATTATCCTGGAAAATCCACACGGTGGCCAACACTGTTGCCAAACATGAAGTCTCAAACCCCAAGCCCTAAATCCTAAGCCCTGCACCCAAGCAAACTCTTCCCCAGACATCCTTGAAAGGCTCCGTTGTGGTCGCCCGCATGGGAGGTGACAATGTAGACCTCACGCTTGGAGTCTTACCCTGTGCTCCCCAAGCCTTTGCCAAAGTAGATAACAACACCCGGACCCTTACAAGAAATCAATAACCACACCAACAAAGGCCTATGCATTAGTGGAGGCTTCAGGACTCAGGTTTTAGATGGTAAGAGGGCTTGTGCTTCGGCTTGCTTTGTTCTCGGGGGTTTACCGTCTCGTCGACAATCACTTTTCCATGATTGAATTCCTCGAAAGTCAGAGGCAGCTGGAAATTTATTCCGAAGTGAGCTTTCCAGGCTTGAACTGGGCTACTTGGAAATGTATGGAGCTGAGACACCGCCTGTATCTGGGGTAAGAAGCTCCAACCCAAGTTCAACCCTCAGCTGTTTATGTTCCAACTGATGACTTTTTCATATTGCCTAAGGCCTACACCCTAAATTCCCAATAACCTCTCTGTTGGCTTTGAGCATAAAGGATGCTAGAGAACTAACGGCTCCGAGGGGACATAAGCATGTAGGAATTTCCTACTGTAGGAATTGTAGGAATGTACAACGGGACATACATTTTAATATCTGTATACATATATCTATATATATATATATTTATATTGCTACGTAGGGTTTAGAGGGTTCAGGATCCAGGGAAGGGAGGTCTGTTTGGTTGACCCTCGACCCTGAGATTTCTGTATGCCTGGGCTTTACCTAGAGCACCTATGTTGGAGGGTCAGAGGGACTTAGTAAGTAGGTTAGTAATGGGGATAACTGGGCTTACCATATGCTTACAGGAGATCTTAACCTACTTACTAAGCCCCCCTGACCCTCCAAGTATCCTCTCCACCAAAAAGCAAAAGAAAACGGTGGAAAAAACACTTGGGAGCCCTGAACCCAAAATGCATTATATGACCCCACGTATCCCGGAACATCACTCTATATCCCTTAAAGGAACTGGGTGCAGGGTTTAGGGTTGCAGCCCTTTGGAAAAAAGTCAGCATTGAAGCCAAGCCCCAGGATTCAAAGACGCTTTTCAAGGCGCATCCTGCCCAGCCTCGACGCCCGCCTCGCCCTATCACCACGTCTACACCCTACTTCGCAGGGTCCCAGCACACAACAACTGAATACCAGGGATTTGGGGGAATAGGAGTGGTAGTGCCGCTTTTGGGAAAGTTTAAACATGATTGTCGGCACTTGGACCCTTGGGGCATTTACCTCTGGAGCAGGATTTTTGAACGAACTGCCAGCCCACGGAGAGCTCCTCATGGGTCTACCCTTTGCCCTTAACTAACACGGACACTAACTTTGAAACGCCAGTAGTCCTTTTAGAACCCTGTTGGCAATTCCATGTCAATTTGTAGGACGATGTTCTGTTTTGCTTGTTTTGGATACCAGCTAGCGCGGTACCCTCATTACCACCGCACTGTAGCAATTATTAGTTGCTCCCCAAGCATATACGATGGTAGTGTACCAGGAATACGTCGGGGAGGTATTTACCTCGTTCCTGCCAAGTAGCAGCAGTCATTTCGCTGCTTGGATGCTTGTAAGAAAGCCTCGGCTGGGCGTCAGAGGTCCAAATGGCCCTAAGTAAGTACTTTAGGGCCCAAGGTGGGTACTTGCTTGTTGGTATTTGCTTGTTGGTTTGAGGGTTTCCCAAAATTTGGTGTACCTTTTTTGGGAGTCCCTGTCAAAAGGATTGTGGTGAGCATTTTAAGGCCTATATTGGGGTCCCCCTATTTCTGGAAACTGCCATGTAGCTCCCAATGAGGGGGTCAGGGTTCGGGCGAGGCTTCAGAACCTGCATCATTGCAGGGCCCATGGCAACGGTCCGAGGGCTCTAGCCTGAACCCTAACGGGCCGTGGTCTAGTAATCCCAGAACGACAATTTAAGCCACTTTGAAAGCAATTTCAACGTGAGCCACCCACTTGGGGCAAGGCCGGGTGAAGTCCGGATACATTGCTGGGCATAATGGGCTCCAACTGACGCCAAATGAAAGAATTGCAATTACAAGCGCTAAGGCCCCAACGTAGGTGGTACCCCAGGCCCAAAGACACCAAAAACCTAGAACCCGTAACCCTTAAACTTAAACCCTTAAACCCTCAACCATGTAGGGTAAAATCTGAAGAGTTCTTGCTTCAGAGTCGAACGTGTGAGGTATGGCTCTCTGGGCTTCGGAGGTTTAGCGCTTAAGGCTTAGCATCCAGGTTTAGGATCTAACTCTCCTGGGCGCTTCAACATTCCGAAAGGCAGGGGCTCTTGCTAGTTGGCTTATCTGAACCCCAAAAGTAGGTAAGATAATAGCCCAAAACACCCGAACATAGCCTAAAAGGCCATTATTCTACATACCTTTGGGGTTCAGGTAGTTGAACTTGCTGTTTGTTTCATAGACCCATCTGTGAGGTTAAGGGTTTCGGGCTTGGCCTAGGGCACCTTGAACCCTAGATCGAGCGGAGCGACTGCAGTCACGTATGAAAATAGGGTTTAGGGTTTAGGGCTTAGGGTTTTAGGGCTTAGGGGTTAGGGGTTTAGGGCTTTAGGGTTTAGGGTTTAGGGTTTAGAGGTTTAGGGGCTTAGGGTTTAGGGGAAGTACTTGGAGGGTCAGGGGGACTTAGTAAAAATGGAAAAGAAAATGGAAGCTACTATACATAGTATTTAGAGTTTAGGGTCTTGGATGGTTTTGGGTTTAGGGTCAGGGGGACTGGGAGGTAGCTTAAAAATGGGGACAACTGGGGTAACTATATGGGTTATAGGGGTTATTAACCTACGTACTAAGTTCCCCTTACCCTCCAAGTAGTTCCTGACGAGCTTTGACTTTGGGAGAGTTCCTAACAACAATCCCTGATAAATCAATTTTGGGTGCAGTCCCTAACAATGCCGTTACTGGAAACAGTTCTGAACAAGGACCCATTCTGGAACAGGCCTACCGGGACCTTGATTTGGAATAGTTCCACAGGTGTTGTAGCTTTATGTGATCTATAGTCTAAACTCCTAGTATCCCCCGTAATAACCCCTATAGTGATCAGAAACAACCCCTAACAAGGCCTCGACTTTGGGCAACCCCTAACAAAGCCCTAGCTGGAAACAGTCCTGAAGAAGGACTCATTCTGGAATGGTCGTTGATGGCATCTTCATTCGGAGTAGTTCCATCCCAATTCAGGAGTAATCACAACACCTGATTTGCCCTGATCCGGAATAGCTCAAGCAAGTCTATAGTTTGGAATCGTCCATGACAAGGTCTCAATTGGAAACCTTTCTGAATATAGCCTTAATTATTGTGAAATAGTCGCTGATGGGGCTCTAATTGTTCAATGAGTCTCATTCAATTGCAAGGTCTGAAGCACTAATTTGGAAGTCCCTAGTGTGGCATAACCGCTAACGGTCCTAATCTGGAGTAGTCATGTCTAAGGCCCGAGTTTGCGTCGTTCCTAGTAAGGCTTCGATTTGGCACGATCTCTAACAAGACGCAAAATTGCAATAGACCCCTATATAACCCCATAAAACCGCTATATAGCCCGTATGTAAACCCTATGTAAACCCCATATAATCCTTACAATGTCCTTGATTTGAAGCAGTTCCTATAACAAGCGCCTAAGTTGGAATGGCCCTCACGGCCCTACTCTGGAAAATTCAATTAATTAGGCCCTCGGTTGTGGTGGCTCCAATAAAGCCCTGCACTGGAGGAGTCCCTGATACCTCCCGAATTTGGAATAAGCGCGCATAAAACCCTAATTAGCAGCATTTTTCTAACAGGATTCTACCCTAAACCCCTAAGCCCTGAACCCTAAATCCTAAATCCTAAACTCCACGTCCGTAGGCAGGCGAGGGGCTCGTCCGCTCCACTCCCATAGTTAAATCGGCGCTGAAATTCCTGCTTGAATGAGAGTATTAGGGGTTTATGATTTTCGGTTTAGGGGTTTAGGGTGGTTTGGGCGGGCAGGGGGCTTGGGCATATCCAAAACCTTGTCATCTTGGGACTCCTTCAATTGGAGCAGAGCTTTGGGTTTCGGATTTAAGGTTTCGGATTTAGGGTTTAGGGTTTAGGGGTTAGGGCTTCGGATTTGGGGTTCAGCATTTAGGATATGCGTTCCAACAGGCTTGGCCTTTTGCATCATGCGAGCTGCTAAACCTTTAGCCCTGAACCCCTACCTCAAAACCTTGACCCCTGAACCCTGAAACCTTCCTCCTAAACCTGCACCCTGAGTTTAAACCTGAGCCCAACACTCCGAACCCTTAACCCTATAGGCTCTAGATCCTCAATCTTGAGCCTTAAGCCCCATGATCTATCTTTAATCTTGCGTCCTAAGCCCTAAACCCCATGTCTTAAACCCTTAACCCCAAACCCTAAACCCTGAATCCCGAACCCTAAACATCAAACCCAAAACCCCACAATCTGTAACAAACATCAAACCCAAAACCACAAAATCTGTACCCCTGCTCTCCCGCAGCTGTGCCGGCGAGCAAGTTCGCGCTCCAGAATTCCTACAACCATGTCGGGTTTTGGGTTTAGTGTTTAGACTTTAGAGTCTAGACTTTAGAGTCTAGACTTTAGAGTCTAGACTTTAGAGTGTAGGGTTCGGGGTTTAGAGTTGAAGGTTTTGGGTTTAGAGTTTTCTGGTTTAGGGTTTATGGTTTAGTGTGTCTCTTGTTACCATGCAGGGGTCTAGGGCTTAAGGTTTGGGCTTTTTATGTTTGTGGCCTTTTAGTGCTCAGGGTCAGGGCCTTCTAGGGGTTCTTAGGGCTTGAGGCTGTGGCTTTATTCTATCCATGCTATCCATCCTGCACCCCAACAAGAAATCATGTCTGGCTGTGTATAAGGGGGAGGGGGGGGGATTTAGAACTTAGGGTGTATTTAGGGTTTAGGGTTTAGGTTTGGGTTTAGGACTTAAGGTAGGGTTTAGAATTTGGGTGTAGGGTTTAGGGCGAGAACTATAAACACCGTTGAGAACCCTAAGTTGTTGTTCGAGGTCAGTTGTTTGATGGAACATGATTTTGGATTCGCTTCGGGATTCATGCATTTCTTGTGGACTCTGACACAAATATCGCGCTTCTAGAATGCAATGTAGAAGACGGAGTCGTTATCAAGAACATTTCCTTGACAATCCCCACAGATATGTGAGATAACCTTCCCGACAGCCCTGGCCCTATTCTTGTAGGCCACTGCACTAGGTCCCAAGCTTTGTGCTGAGGGGTGATACTTAGGGCAGGATTTGCGGCAAATACGTCTGTTTTAGAGTTTGAAGAACCAGCCACATAATCATCCCTGAATAATTCTTGAATAACTGTGCATGACACAATGGACGCCAAAACCCTGTTCCAACTGAACAGGCCATAGCGTGGATGGGGGAAGCGCATGCAAGAAAAGGATTGATGGGTAAAAACGAGATTCAAAAAAGAATCGCTTTGGCGAGCAGGGAACCTAGGAAACAGACAACCACACATGGAGTGCACTCAAGTCTTTGAGTCATACTGTTGGCACCCGTATCTTAGTAACCTCATTCAAAACCACCTTAGACTCTAAATCCCTAGATCCCTAACCCTCCCAAATAATATCATTCAATGATCTGCGAGCCGAGTAGCTCTCGAAGAACACCAGCCGCCTTTATTTCCTCGCAGTGTACTGAGGCGGACTATACTATAGTTCTATAAGTCTTAAGGTCGCAACCCCTTATTCAGGCTGCTATAAGTAATAAGTCAAGTTTTGAAAGGTGTTGAAGGATTGCGCCCAAGTGTCAGGAACTCTAACAGCAGACACCGCTGTCCAAAACCCAGGTTCTTACCCCCAGCTTAGAGCACAACTCCTAGGGGTTCTGGGTATAGGTTTAGGACAAAGGACATTGAGCGGCAGCACCACATCAGTATACGAACAGATCAGAAAATTGCCCGCTGCGTCAGAATACGTGCTACATACTGTAGGTCTCATAAGACAGTATGGGGGTCATTGAGAAGGATTCTGATCTGGGTACTTTTCATAATCTGCTATATGACCCTAAGGTCTTACGGGTCCAAGTACTCAAAACATGGGGCGTGCTGTAATCTGAATGGTTAAGAGGTTGCCGGTATCTCGATAGAGTGCCCGCTATGTTTCTTGGTAACCGTGCGACAGGTTCCAGCGGCAGATTGGTGCACGCATATGTTGGGTCTCTGTTGGGGAGACAATGCATAGAATGCTGCCATGTGTCTTTCCTGCAACAGAAGGCTATAATGAACATAGCCGGCCCCACGACCCCTGAGCCCACAGAGCAAGTTGCTGTAGAACGGTCTTCATGTGATGTGGAGACCTGAGGATGTGAACTCTCCTAGAGATACTTGTGTGGGAGCCTTCACAATGCGGTACCTCTTATACATACCCCAAAAGCTGCTTTCGTTATGCTGAGTCCATGTACGCCGTAGAGGGACAGCTAAACTTCTCGAAACCACATATCCAAAAGACCTCAACCTCAACAAACATAGGGGGTTAGCTACAAACCCCCGTAAGTTAGTAGGGAACAAGGGAAAATATTCTGGAGGGAGCATGTTCTTTATTCCCTACTACCCAGTAAGCGAAGCTAAGCGTAGAATTTAAAGCAGCTGAGTCCAAAGTCTCCTCCTCCCCTTGCGGGTTATAAGAGCCCAGGTCATCTCCTGTGAATTTTACCGTCCTAGGTTCCCCAGTAACCATTTTCAGCTTTCATAAGGACACCCTAAAAAGAGGAAGGCAAAAAGGGTACTTCTGGGGCACCTAGTCCATAAGATGGCTTCCCTAAATAGGGGGATCCATTTATGGAGCCTAAAATGCTATACTTAGGGCCTGAACCCTAAACCCAAACCCATCGGACTGTAGACTTTTCCCATGATACACCCTAAACCCTAAACCCTAAACCCTTAAACCCTAAACCCCTAAACCCCAAACCCCTAAACCCCTAAACCCCTAAACCCTAAACCCTAAACCCCTGTGATGCAAGGGAAGGCCTGTCTAGCCAGGTGTTGGTTCAAGGCCTTCCCAAAATACAGCGCCCGTTCCTTGTTTGCTTCCGGTTTAGGGTTGAGGTCTGGGATTTAGGGTTTTGGGTTTTGGAGTTTAGGGTTTCGGCTTCAGAATTCAGGGTTTCGGGTTCAGGGTTTAGGGTCTAGGGTCGGCTTTCAATTTTCGAGATTGGGGTTCTCAGGTCATGGACACTGCATCACGGGGAAACGTGCAGCGGAGGTATGTGCGGGGCGGCTAACACACACAAACAAACGTGCCAACATGAACTTCTGACATTTCCGACAGTGTAGGACAAGTTTAGAGGCGGGGTAGGGTCGATGTCCCTATCACACCACTTGCCTCTAAACCCTAAACCCTAAACCGCAATGGGCTGATCCCCTTTACCCCGGGGCTCCTATGTGGCTCCTTGTTGGGTTTGTTGGTGTATCGGTTAGGGGTTAGAGGATACCACTCCCAAAAAGGACCTCTAGCGGATCTGGGAAGTTAGGGATAGGGTCTACTTCCACCCTGTCCCTACGCGCTGAGCCGTTGAAACCTCAAGATTCGTACGTTGATCTAAGGCCCTCCGGCTCGGAAGCACATAGGGTTGACGGTTTAGGGTTGAAATCTGGGATCCTAAACCCTACTACGAATCCTGCTATGCAAGCCCCACTTTGAATTTCATGTTTCTGTACACATTGTCCAGGCCCGCTAAGAAGACCTACCTGAACCCCCCCCCCCGCAGCAATCCTCTGCAGAGCCCCGATAGCCACAGATAGGACTAGCATAGCCCTCTTTCAAGGGCATGTCCAAGACTCAACCCCTGAATCCTATAGCAACCGGGCGAGGCTTTCAGAGGCGACAGAGTAAAGTCGGTTAATAATCCCTATAACCCACATAGTAACCCTAATTCTCACCATTATCAACTTACTTACTAAATCCCCCTGACCCTCCAAGTTCTCCGTGGCCTCGCACGCCCTGGTGACCGTCTGCATCCATTCGAGGTACGTCTCGTGGGCTTCTTTCAGGGTTTTGATCTTGGTGATGCCATTTGCGAGGTTGATGTAATGGAGCGCGTAATCCCCGGTTGAAAACAGCTTCTTCCGCTCCGGCATCAGGATCGCTCCCAAGTGGTGAACACCTTGGCCTCTGGGGCCGGTGGACCAGTACTCATCTTGCCTCTGGGTTGTCTTGTGGGTAGTTTCCCGAATGACTGGTCCCACAAGTATAAGGTTTAGGGCCTAGGGTTTAGGGTAATCCAAGCTGGCAGTTCCCAAATTCTACGGGCCAGCCTGCAGTATGTGCATTTATTAGGGATCACACTGTGGGAGTTCTCTGTTCGTGGGAAACCCCCCCATGTATAACCACAGCCACTAGGTGCCATAGCTTTAACTGGCGGCTGAAACCAAACAAGACTCAGAATTTTGAGGTCAACGCACCTGCATTCTTAAGACGGGCAGGTACATACCCCTACAGCATGAGCATCAGTACAATAAGGATGCAGCCAAAAACAGATAGAATTCCTTGAGAACACCGATCCCAGCTACCTCTTCAATCTTGGCCCCATGTCTCCGCCACATGCAGACCCTGAACCCTAAACCCGAACACCTATGCCATATCATAAGAGGCCCAGTTGCTGTTGACATGGCCCTCGGGCGGCGAACAGTTTAAAGGATCTTTGGGTTTTGGGGACCTTGCGGGTCATGGTCCAGGGGCTCCTTCTGTAGTTCCTGTTGGGTTTTGCTGCGCGCGGCTCGGGTTTAAGGCTTATACCGTACGCCACCCCAAGCAGAGCTACACAGCAGGACTTGGGGACCCGGATAATGTTGAAGAATCGAGGTGCTCAGGATGTATAGAGGAGTTTCCTAGGTGATTAGCGATCCCCCTTTTATACCCAAAATCTACCATCATCCCTCTTATAAGAAGCGCCTGAAAGGGACCCTTAGCCCCTCAACCCTAAACATGGGCCCGACAGTGCTCAAGCACTAGTTTCGGCAGCTCGGATTGAGGTTGTGACTTCATATTCCTGGTATACCAAAATATCATAAATCCCAAGGTAAGTATAATGTACTTAGGGCCTTGCAGAAATGTTAGTATCCACCGTTGTATCTATGGACGTGGTCTGTGTTTGTATTGCAGCCAAGACTTTTGAACGTCGTGCGGCGCTGAGGTCAAGGATAGATTTCGAGGGTTGCACAAAGGAGTAAAATTGAAAAGCTTAGGGTTGAGCATTCAAGGTGTAAGGGTTCAAGCTTTGGGGTCCTGAGGTATGATTACTTCTCAAAAGGAAGCTCGCTGAGCTTTTGGAAGCTTTGTCGTGGGGTCCAAAGCTATCCCAGCCCCTACAGTACTCCCCTAGGATCTCCCTCATTGAGGTTACTTAAAGATAATGACGATTAGGGTTACATGAGGATAACTAAGGGGAATCTAGGGGGGGGGTGGTATAAAGGGAGGTATAAAGGTAAGCCAGGAGTAAACACCAAAAAAGCACCCTGTCAAGACTACTGTCCATGGTAGTTTGAGGTTAGGTTTTCAGCATGCCTTGTCCAACAAAAAGCATAATACTTCATGTGGGAGGAGTCCTGCTTCACCTGTTATGTACCTTACATGGAGTCCCAGATATGCTTTACTGTTTGAAGGACCAAAAATATCCTGTGAAAATGCTCCTATGTAACTTCTTGTAAGAGAGTTATAGGGATTAAGGTTTAGGGGTCAAGGGATTAAGGGTTTGGGCTTTACACCCGATAGCGATTAGGGCTAGGGTTTCGGGATTAGGGTTTAGGGGGGATATCTAGGGATATATGGGGTTGTGTTTGGGGGTATATCGGGTTGGAAGTTCCTATGTAATGCCTTTTGGGGGGTGGTCAGTTTTTGTAGCTTTGGCCATCAGAGGTTGTAGTATACCACCCCAAGAGAAACTGCATAGGAGGATCTAGGTCTACAGCCTCTGTCGAAAAAAACGTCCCCATGCGAAGCCGATCGAGGCACATCCGACTCCATGTCCATGTTGGCAGATTGACCTGGGCCGAACGGTGTATGTACGGATTAGGTTTTAGGTTTGGGGTTTAGGGTTTAGGGTTGAGGTTTTAGGGTTAAGGCTTTGGAATTCAGAACTCAGGGTTTGGGGGTTTACTGGGCTGTACTCCAGAAGCCTCAAGGCATTCGCGCCTAGATCTCTGTAAAACAAGAAAAAGGTAAAGGTAGTCATGATCCAACATCCCGACAGATTTACAGACTCTTACATATTACCATGAGGGCCTAAAACCTCAACCCTAAATCCCAAAAGAAACTACCATGAGAGGAATTCTCAGTCTTGCCACCCCTCCCTACTTAGCTGGGCAGCTCCAATCAAACCCACAGGCAAGGAACCAAAAGCCTGATGAACCTTGAACCCCCTCACCTAAGGGTTGAGGGCTTAAGGGTTTTAGGGTTTAGGCTTTAAGGTTGAGGCTTTAGGGCTGAGGGTCAGGGTCTTAGCCCAAGTATTCTGGGAAGAAGTGAAAGCTTTTTGTGGTTGCAGAACGAAACCCAAACCTCCAAAAACATGAACGACCTCCCCTTGCTTGTCCCGTATTCTAGGCGGAGGAACCAAGGACCTCCAATGCGGCCTCAGAAACCAGACCAAAAACAGCAATGTAGGGGCCTGAATAGTCATCAATATTGTCATCCAAAATTCTTTGTATAGTTGCGGAAAGGCTAACTCGAGTAAACCTCAAAGGATATGGTAACTATCTAATAGCGCCCTAGATTGAGCATGCTAAAATGACCCGGCTCGAACTTGCATTTTGAAAGACCTAAACCCTAAACCCTTAACCCTAAACCCTAAAACCCTGAACCCTAAACCCTAGACCGCGTAAACTCCGAGAAAGTCTGCCGCAACTTCAGCCGGCACAGAAAGCTTGCTGACGACTGAGAACCTCTGTAGGAGCCGGCAAACTCCTTCCTGAGCCCCAAAAGTATGTAGAATAATAGCCTTTTAGGCTATATTCAGGTTCTTTGGGCTACTGTTTTACCTACTTTTGTGGTTGAGGTTGAAACAATCACATATGCAATCCTGTTCACTTCACCCCATCAACCACGTTTCTGTCGGATATCGCTGCTGCAAATTGCGAGCTCCCAACTCTAAATCCTAAACCCCAAACCAAAAGTCTTAAACCTCAAATCGCTAAACCTTAGATCCTAAACCCCAAATCCCAAATCCTAGAATCCAAACCCTAAGCTCCAAACCTTAAATCCCAAACCCTGAACCCTAAAACTTAGTTT
>CAJNIZ010006614.1:0-17434 GCA_905231905.1 Symbiodinium pilosum | reverse complement strand
GAATACATTAGATAGGGATTGGGTTTAGGGTTTAGGGTTTAGGGTTAGTAGGGAATATGGGAATACACTAGATAGGGATTGGGTTTAGGGTTTCGGTTTAGGGTTAGTAGGGAATATGGGAATACATTAGATAGGGATTGGGTTTAGGGTTTAGGCTTAGTAGGGAATATGGGAATACATTAGATAGGGATTGGGTTAGGGTTTAGGGTTTAGGGTCAGTAGGGACTATGGGAATATATTAGATAGGGATTATATAAGGATAGTATTCCCTTGTTCCCTACTAACCGGGTAAGGTAAGGGCGTGAGCATTAAGGTTTTCGAGCTTTAGGGAATAGGGTTCCTGGCAAGTCTAGGGTTTTGGGATTCGGGTTTGGGGAGCAATGGGCTTGAATTAGGGTTCAAGGTTTGGGGAGAGGGTTTAGGGATCCATCTCTCGCGTTTAAGAAGAACCCGAATATATACTGAGGTTACAGGAGTCCCATAGTCATTTTCGAGGGGCTATCATATAAGCTACCAAATTAGACTGCCATTTAAAAGATTCCGGTTTGGGGCTATGGGTCAGGGGTTTAACAATTTGGCGCCCAGGGACTACGGGCCGTCGCCAGCGCTAACATGAAACCCGCATAAAGCCCCCCATTGAAAACAGCGGGCTTCCGAACACATGATGACAATCAGCATGGCAAAACTGAATCTTCCTAGAAGAAACCGAATATTCTTGGAGGCAGGTTTACAACTAGGGGTGGGGTGCTCAATATGAGGGGAGCTTATTACTAGTCCTCAAACCTATACGAGGGATGACCACTTGGAGGGTTGGGGGAATTGGTAAGTATGTTAACAGACCCTATGACCCCATAGAGTAACCCTCATGATGCCCAATACTAGCCTAGTTACCAAATCCCGTGAACCGTACGTTCACAGCCCCTGTATCCATATAGTAGACCTCATTATCCCATCACTAACCTACTTATTGAATCCCTTGAACCTCCAACCATAAGCCCCTGGCCATCCTAAACCCTAAACCCTAAACCCCTAAACCCTAAACCCTGGGTTGCGAGGATGCCAGCCCCCCCCTCCCCCCCCGGTCAAGAAGCAATCCTGACATCCGCGAACAATCATAACGAGGCCGGGACTCATAGACCGTTTAGGGTTTAGGTCTTAGGGGTTTAGGGGTTTAGATGTATAGGGTTTGGAGTTTGGGGTTTAAGGTGTAGGGGTATAGGGTTTTTTAGTTTAGGGCTTCCGGTTTAGAACGCCAACCCATATACCCGCACACCTACGTAGCTCAGAATTCCTATTTGTGGTCTCCAAGAAGGCATCCCACATATACACTCACCAACATTCCCATCTGAGTAGCCCTTAACAACCCTCAACAATACCAATATACACACCCTACTACCAATCCCCTACATGGAATACAACACTAGCCCCTATCTAGCCTCTGCATGGCCTTCATCCAAACCTTCCCATACCCTCAACCCCTAAACCCTGAAACCCAGAACCCCCAAACCCTGAACCCCCCTGCACAGAAACACATTCGCATACCTAGCTACATAAATGCAGCCTCACATAATTAGGCTCATATATCCCGCCATACCCCCCAAACCCCCAAAAACCTAAACCCCCAACCCTAAATCCGAAACCTTAAAATCCTATACCCCGAACTATAAATTCCAAGGCCCCCAAACCCTAAACCCTAAATATCCAACCTCGAAAAGACAGTACCCGCCCCCCTCCCCCCCCCAACCCAAAACAAATGAATATAAGGTTCACTGGCCGGTAGAGCCGGCTCAGAGGAGCAGCTCGGGGTCCAGGAGCCGTTACCTGGGTTTGGGGGAGCTGCCGAGGTAGTTGCAATTGCTTTGGTGTAGGCTTCAGGGTTTAGGGTTTAGGGCTTAGAGGTTTAGATCTTGGATTGCAAGGAGTATTCAACATACGTACGGGGTATATGAGGGTTAAGGAGGGGCTCTCTGGATGTATGCATGTATACATATATACACATAAGAACGTGCTTCTATCTTGGGGCTTAGTATTTAGTCTCAAGGTTTTGGGCTTTAGTGCGGGCCTGAGAGTAGGGGTGTAGGCTTCTACAGTATAACCCAGGGGGTTCACTGGTTCAGTGTTGGGGTAGCATCTGGTATGCAGTTTCAAACGCCAGCTTGGGTACTGGTATGACCCTAAACCCTAAACCCTAAACGTTTAGGGTTCATGGGGCTTGCACGTACAGGGTTTGTGGTTGTAGGATTCAGCGTTGTAGATGTACTTTTGAGTCAGGGCTTAGAATTTTGAAGCTTGAGGCTTCAGGTTGGTTACCACGAGTGTGGGGGTTCGGGGCTTGGGGCTTCATGGAACTAGGGTGCGGGTTTTTGCTTCTGCTTGACATGGCCTGGGGTTGAGGGTTTAAGGTTTCGGGTCAGGCGTGCATTGAAGGGTATTGTAAGCATTTTCTGCTTGAAGGAGACACCAAGGCCAAGGCTTTATGGCCGATTTTAGGACTTTGCTGAATTGATATGGTAGTTTCCCTAGATAGGAGGTCCCCAATATAGATCTTAAGATGCTATAATTCCTAGTTTGGGTACCCGCGGAATGGTACTCATGATTTTGGGAAACCCTCCTATGGGGGTGTAACCGAATATGCGGGCCAAGGGGCTGAGACTCAGGTTTTTTTACAGCTCCAGGTGCGGGCCTTACGGGGATTCTATACCCTGAACCCAAAACCCTACCCTCTAGGGTGTAGAGCTTTGGGCGTTCGAGCATGCAGCTGGCTTAGGTTTAGGGCTTAGGGACTAGGATTTTGGGTTTAGGATCTAGGGCTTAGGGATTAAGATTTAGGGTTTAGGATCTAGGGCTCAGAGTTTAGGATCTAGGGTTTCATGCTTGCGGTTCACAAGCTTGGGCTGAGCTGCCGGGACCCTGTAGCTGTTCTATGCATTACAATAATTGATCCCCTACCCTAATAATGAACCCTTCCAGCCCCCTGATAGGCCCCAATATGGTTCCATAAATATCAGGGCGGTGAATGTTTATTATTTGCGGGAAGTGACTAGAGGGGTTGAGTTTTCAAGGGCATAGGGAACCTGGAATGCATACAACGGTGCCAGTGGATCTCAAAACCACGCATGCTTGGAAATCCCCGTCAACAAACGTCATGCAACAATGCACGGGAAAGAAGACAATAAAAGAGTAAGAAGAAGCAGCAGTAGTAGTAATAACAGTGTCGGAAGAACACAGGGGAGGAGCGGCACCAAGAGCAGCAGCCTTGGCAAAGGGGAGTCGCAGAAGCAGCAGACGTAGGTTGCAAGGTCTTGCACTAAGGGAAAAGGGTAGATATTGCGAACACACAATAGGTTTGGGCTTTTGGTTTAGCTTGGGCATGTTACGAGACACCGGCATTCCGTGCCCTGACTACAGCTGACTACGGGGGACCATGGGTTATTACCTGGTTATGACACGGCTTTCTCTCTTCCTTGGTCTTGAAACATGAGAATTGCGGAAGCGCGTGTGGCAAACTGGAAGGTTTCAGAAGGTTTCAGGGTTCTTGGCCATTGGACCGACCAGAAATTCAAAACTCTAAGCCTCTGAGCTTTCAGCGCTGCACACTGAAGCACAAATCTACTGTACCTTCCCATAGATTACATGAGACCCTACATGGCCGCCTACTTCAGAGGACTGTAGTCTTGACAGGACCCATTTTTGTGGTTCCACGTGGTTCCAGGCGGACGGCAACTGTAGCCCCTCCAGCTTCTGTAATGAAGGGTATAATTATCACAACCCCAAAGTCCATAAAATTAGGACCCTAGTAGAGACATATGATTGCTTTGGGGTCCTTGTTGTAGGAGCTCGGGGTAGCAAAACTCCTCATTTTTTTTCAAGATGCACACTGGCTTCTGCCCGGTGTCGCAGCCAAGGAAGTCTTGACATCGACGACAGCCTCAACAGCAAAGATGATGGGGTCATGTGAGCCATTGTCTAAACTCCTAGTATCCCCCTTAATAAGCCCAATAGTAGTCCCCTATATAATCCCCTATATAACCCCCTTTAAGGAGTTTAGAGGATGGCTCATGTAGAGCCTGAGTTATTCGAGCGGGGTCTTGGGGAGGCAGGCCTTAGACAATCAAGTCCTACCTTTGTGAGCCACAACCTTGTCTGGCCTCAAATTCCAAATTCACCCTCACCACCCCTAAACCAAAACTCCAATCCCCAAACCCTACACCCTGACTTCTAAACCCTCATCTCTCTTTCATTTTCCATACACCCACCTACTCCCCGCTCCCCCAGAATCCCCTAACATCCGCCCCCAAGTCCCAAACCTGCCAATTGCGGCTTAGGGGTGGATTCAGGGTCTAGGGTTTAGGATTCAGGGTTCCAGCGGTCTGCATCGTTAAACCGGTCAACCAATGTGGTCAATCTCTTGACAGACGCAGTCATCGGGTCATCGGAATTGTTCAGCAACCGGCTCGCCATAGAACTTGCGAACAACTGCTTGGTGGAAAGCGTGGGCACGTCGCCCTCAAGATATAACTCCATGGCTGAATCTAATGCTGAGGCAATGGTCGATGGCCGTGGAGACCCTGGCTCCCTTGAGCTCTTGGCCGCCGATCTTTGCGTGTGGCATGCCCTTGAGCCATACTGTCAGGTGTGAATCGTTGACTGTAAGTCCTTGCGGATAACATTCCAACTCACTACCAGCGCAAGAAAAGTCACCCCATGCCAAGCCATGAGGTTTTTCAACTTCTTATAGGGTTTCGTGTTTAGGTTTAGGCGATACAGCTGACTAGCGGCTAGTAAATCTTGAATAAAGGAATGGGATATGGAGATGCTTGATCGCTTCTTCCGAACAATAAACCCCCAACAATACAACCCCTGGCGTGCTGTATGACTAGGAGGGAGACTTTATCGCCCGCGCTCAGAAACCAACAAGACGCCTTGTAGAAACCTTACTCAACAACAAAAGTCTAGCGTATGAGTTGGAGATCCCTAAATCTAAAGGATTTGGAGTTAGCATGCTGTATACAGACCCCTTGAAGATAATCCATTTGAGAACTGTACGAAGTGAAGGGAATCCCGACTCGAAATCAGATTTCGGCTGGCCCTGGTCCTTTTGGAAAAATTACCTTTCAGGATTTTGCGTTCTCTGGCCGGTGTGTCCATGATTTAGGGGGGCTTAGCACGAGGGAGAAATTTTATTGGGGAACCTGAAGAAACTATGTACCTAACCCAAAATTCCCCAGCCCTAAAGCCCTAAACCCTAAACCCCTGAGCCCTAGACCACTCGTAAGAAAACAGGCCTGAAAGTGGCTTTGGACACTCCATGGTGCCACCATGAGAGAAGGCTATCCTCGGTTTGGGGTTTAGGATGTTGGGTTTAGGGATTCGGCTTTAGGGTTAAGGGTTTATGGTCTCGGATTTAAGGCTTGGGGTCTAGGATGTTAAGGGTCAGGGTTTAGGGGGGTGTAGGGTTTACAGGGCTTGGGGTTTAGAGTTCTTGGGGCCTGGGGTTTAGGGTTCATGGGGCTTCCAGGGCTTAGGTTTGTTACCCGTTTTGTCGAACACACCCTTCTTGAAGTCTCAGTGGACCTAATAAGCAGCTTATGACTGTTTGGGGTTGTTTAGGGTCCAGGGTTTAGGGTGGTTGGCCCACATTTAACCTCTTTCATAACCTACTTCCTAAGTCCCTGACCATCTGAGTCTTAAGAGGCTTTACGGGACTATGTGGGGGGAAATGGGAACATATTGATGTATAGGGTGAGTTTTGGGAATCAGGAAGGGCGGAGTTTACGGATTGCGGTGGGGTGCTCTAGGCTCTAGGGAGTACTGAGATGGCCTGGGCTAAGGGGAAAAGGTTTAGGTTTCAGGGTTCAAGGCGGCAAGGGGGTGGAGAATTCCTGGGCAATCATGGCCTTAGGGTATGTCCAACGGTTTCCAG
Organism: Symbiodinium pilosum; assembly: GCA_905231905.1. Lineage (NCBI taxonomy): Eukaryota > Dinophyceae > Suessiales > Symbiodiniaceae > Symbiodinium > Symbiodinium pilosum. Next base: position 11,511 of record CAJNIZ010006614.1, on the reverse strand, counting down.
TTGCAGGGTTTGGGGACTTTCGGTTTGAGATTTGGGCTTTGGGGTTCAGGCGGTTCTGCAGGTGCTTACAGGCTGCCACACCCAAACCCTAAACCCTAACCCCCCGAACCCTAAACCATAACCTTGAAACCCCAAACCCAAACCCTGAACAACCCCTAACCAAAAATCTAAACCCTAACCCCCCAACCCTAAACAACCCCTAACCGAAAATCTAAATCCTAACCCCCAAACCCTAAACAACCCCTAACTGAAAATCTAAACCCTAAACAACCCCTAACCAAAAATCTAAACCCTAACCGCCCAACCCTAAACAACCCGTCACCGAAAATCTGAACCCTAACCCCCAAGCCCTAAACAACCCCTAACCGAAAATCTGAAACCCTAGCCCCCAAACCCTAAACAACCCCTAACCGAAAATCTGAACCCTAAACAACCCCTCTCCCCAAGGCTGAAGCAGCCCAAGGGCGTCGCGGAGCTTAGCGTCTTCGGCCAGGAGACCAAGGACACACAGCAAAGGAGATACTTGAAGCGAGCCTGGGTAGATTTAGGGCTTAGGGTTTAGGATTTAGGGCTTGGGGCTAAGGGCTTAGGATCCAGTGTTTAGGTGAGGGTCTACGGTTTAGGGCTTAGGATTTAGGGTTTAGGCTTTGGGCGGTTCAGGCGTTTAGGGCTGTAAGTAAACCCTAAACTCTACGTCTTAGGCTTAGGCTTGGGGCAGAGAGCTTGGGCCTGCCTGCTTGGAACATTGAGTTGCATGGTAGGGGTTCAGGCTTTAGGGTTTAGGGTTTAGGGTTGCTACAGTACCATTATTTCCAAGGTATAAGCTACTTAGGGTCATGCAGGATTTTAGCATCCACCGTGGTAGCCCCTGGCTAAATTCAATTTTTCCGTTCTGTTGGAAGGTTGGGAATTATGGCTTGGATTTTCGAAAAGGGGCAGGTTGGGGGTGACAGGGCGAGGGGGTTTAGGAGCTTAGGCCGTGGAATTCAGGTTTAGGGTTGAAGTTGAGGCTTTAGGTTCAGGGAATCAAGTATACCAGGACCCCAAAAGTATGTAAAATAATAGCCCTAAACCCACCAAAATAGCCATAAAGGCCATTATTTTACATACTTTTAAGGATCAGGTAGGGGTTAGGTTTGAGGTTTCGGACCTGGGGTTCATTATACGAGGTTTGGGCAAAAGCAGGGGGGATGACGACAGGCTTCGCAAATCCCATGGGTAAACTCGAACTACCTACCCTGAACATTATTCACAGCACCCGAGAAAGGGGGAGACCTGAAAATTTTCTCCAAAACCTAGGTCCTAACCCCTAAACCACAAAAGCCTTAAACCCTGAAACCTAAACCCTAACCCTAAACCCTAAATCCCTAAACCCGAATTCCTAACCCCTGAACCAATACGGTCTGCCTCATATTCTCAAACCAGCGACGTACCACTCACCGCGATGGCTTCTTGCGTTCCAGTGCTGAAGTACTCAGCAGACACGTAAGAAAACGCGAGGGACCTCGGGCAAAGCGGGGTTCCCCCGTTTCCCAAAATCAAGGGTGCCTCTTTAGGGGTCTCCATAGTTAGGACTGTCGTATGTTGCTGTAATATTTTGGGGTCAACATTCGGGTTCCACTATTTAAGGAACCTTACAGTACCTGTGAGATTCCAAACTTCTTGGATTCTGGGTCAAGGCTACAGGGTTAAAGTTTAGGGTTTTGGGGATCAGGGTTGAGAGTGTAGGGCTGCGGGTTCAGGTTTAGGGTTTACGCTCTCAGGCTAGGCTGAAGGTAGTTCGGGTTTAGGGTTTGGGCTGTATGGCTCAGAGGGTTCAGAACTCAGTGTAGGATAATCGGACCTGTGGAACTACAAGACATGCATACTTAGCATATTGGCCAGGCCTGTGGTTAAAGGTCGACAGCCTGGACCATTTCCTCATACACCAAATCGCCGCCTTTTCAAGGAGACCTGAACCCTAAATCCTAAACCCCAAACCCTACATCCTAAACCCTAAATCCTAAACCGAAAATCCTAAATCCTGAACCCTAAGCCCTAAACCCTAATCCCTAAATCCTAAACCCTAATAGGCCCTCTATGGATGTTAGCTTGGGGGAAGCTCCGTGGCTTCGTCCCAAAATCTCTGCATAATCCGTCATTCTGGCCCTATATACCTGCTGCAAAATCTTTTAGGGTCGCGGGCTTAGGGTTTAGGATTTAAGGTGTCCGTGAGGGTTTAGGGCTTCGGAGGGTTTAGGGTTTAGGCTTCAGAATATAGGGGTTAGTGTCTCCAGCAACAGTCGGATAACAATTATAGATAGCTGTATATGAGCCATAGTCTAAACTCCTAATATCCCCCTTAATAACCCCATAGTCGCCTTCAGTTGGATGGCAAAGGGTTGCACGAACATTTTTCATGCTGCAGTGAATGGTATTCCTATGTCCTAGGATGGCAGCTCTGATCAGGCAGAGATCTGCCGGGAGCTCACCGTGAGATAAGCGAAGGCTGAAGCAAATGCCAAGTCCGGATCGTAAAGCGGTTCCGGAGAACTCGGACACGTTGTTTGATGTTCTACGCGCTACGGGCATACTGGCGCCATGCCAAGCAGGCACAAGGTCGGCGGCGGTCCTTGTGTTGATTCGGTTGCACCATCGCATAGGATCTGCAGCACGACCGAGCTTGGCACGGGCCCATCGGATTTTGCTTTGGCAGCGAGATTCCTTTGCAATGCTTGCTGGCTGGCAGTGGGGCAACTGTGCAACTTCAGAAGGCTTTCGAAACCTCAATGGGCTGCCCGTCACCCAGTCGGGACCGCCTATACAACCCCCTTGAAGGAGTTTAGAGTATGGCTCATATAGCTCGAAATAATACTCCGATTATAGGCTGTTACTGGGTGGGAGGCACTGCCCAACTCATGCTCAACTGGGACTGAGGGAATTTCTCATCCCAAAGCCCTTGGGCCTACGTCCCCAAAACCGTAGGGTTTAGGGTTTAACCCGCTAATTCTAAACAACAAGTCCCAAGGCCATTTTGGTACTACTCCCCATATAAACCACCATTTAAGGCGAGGTCAGCGTAATCAAACCTCAAGCAGTCATCCCTGGGTTATAAACCCGGCCTAAACCCAAGTCCCTAAACCTATAGTCCGCCTTAAGTCAGTAGAATATGGGGTATATAGGGATCGTATTATAATATACCCAAAGCCAGATTCTATCTGCTTAAGGGGGACTATAAATTGTCCCCTTTAAGCCCTTAGACCCCAAACCTCTAATGCAAGTCCCTCAACCCCAAAACCTTCAAGCCCTATATAACCCTCTATATCCCTAGGTGATCCCTTAAATACCCGGAAGCAGAGGTAAAGTGCACATCGAGCGTCCCATGCTGATGGCAGAAATGGCTGGAGTTGTCGCAGGAAGCCGACGCTAAGCAGGCGTATCCTCTTCCGGGAACCAAATTACAATGGGTTCTGGATTTAGGGTTTCAGGGCTTAGAAGGGTTTAGGGGTAGTACCCCAACGACGGAGAATCAACTGCAGAATGGATTAGCAACTGGCAACTTATAGGAGTTTAAAGGAATGACAACCCTAAACTACAAACCCTACAATATGAAGGTACCCTGAAGGAACCAAGGGGAATGCGGGAAAATGAGGGGCTTGTTGGGGTCCGGATGCCTTTGCAAAAGCTCCCAGGTGATTGGTCTAGGAATTGGGGTTTGGGGAGTTTTGGGGCTAAGGGTTCAGGCTTTGGGGGCTGGGGTTGGAGGCTTACTTCGCATTTTAAGGTCCTGGGTTGAAGTTTGAGGGTTTAGGGTTTAGGGTTTAGGGTTTAGGGTTTAGGGATTACGGTTTCAAAGTGTGGGTCTCGGTTGTTGTCACAATGGTGGGCCTCTTTGGGGCATCTCTTCTGGTGCGAGTAAACAATGTTAAAGGATACGTCTTGATTTTGACGAATTTGCTATTATTCTCTTCAGAACCTGGGCAGGAACACGTTAAAAGTCGGTTCAACACACGGGACAAACTTTGCAAGTTCTAAATCCTGAGATAAGGCCAGCTGGGACTGTTCCCTTTACAAACCACCGTGATGGGGTGACGTTGGGAGAGGTCGCTGTAATTTGCCAAGTGCAACGGTCCCGGTAGAACTGTTTAAGTATTTTTGATATATATATATACATATGTATATATACATACACATGAATCAAATACGCCAAGCCCGAAAAATTGGCTTAGAAGTTGTGAGGCTGGGAGGTGGAAGAAACAAGGATCGGAAACCCTTTACACGAAACTCCAAATACCTAAACCCAAAACCCCAAACAACCCCTTGGGTGTAGGGTTTAGGGTTTACGGACCCTAAACCTGTACCCCGCAGACTTCTTACAACTGGTTCGTAGGGAAAGCTCCTGGCTTAAAACATAGGGACCTCCTGTAGCGATCCACTCCTGCATTCAACATCGGTTCGGGGTCTGGCTTTCAGGGCTTGAGCCTGAAAACCCTAAACCCTGAACTGTGTAACCAGCATTTAAGGTGAGGTCGGGACCCTAAACCCTAAACCCCTAAACCCTAAACCCTAAAACCCTAAACCCCTAAACCCTAAACCCTAAACCGTTGTGGTTATTTGGCCAGCAACCACCAGCAAGTCCACCTCTACAGGCCTTGTTCCCCTCCAGGGTTTAGGGTTCAGGGTCCCCGTCATGTATGAACACCCCGTTTCCGCCCTAAAGCCTACACCCTAAACGCGAAATCCTAAACCATAGACCCTAGACCCCAGACCCTGAATCCCAATCCCTAAGTCCCACATGCAAGACCCTGGATCCCAAACCCCAAATTAAAGACCGTAAGCCCTAAACCTCAAACCCTAAATCCTATAGCCTAAACCCTATATCCTAAGTTTGCCTGTAATTTCCTTCGACCTGCAATAAAAATCCATTTTAATACTTCCTTAGGGTTATACTATTTAGAAAAGGAATAAGAAATCCTAAGGACAGTACAGTTGCAGGGCCTGCAATGCAGCTCCCAGAGCTATCTAGCATCACGAGGTGCATTCCGGAAGTTGAAACCTCAGTTTAGGGCTTGGGGCTAAGGTTTAGGGATTCGGGTTTAGGGTTTAGGGTTGGGGGATTGGGGCTTAGGGTTTTGGGGTTGGGGGATTAGGGTTTAGGGCTTCGGGTTGGGGAATTAGGGTTTAGGGTTGGGAGGTTAGGGTTTAGGGCTTCGGGTTGGGGGATTAGGGTTTAGGGTTGGGAGGTTAGGGTTTAGGGTTTTTGGGGCTTAGGGGATTAGGGTTTAGGGGTTTAGGGTTGGGGGATTAGGGTTTAGGGTTTTTGGGGTCGGGGGATTAGGGTTTAGGGCTTAGGGTTAGGGGGTTAAGGTTTAGGGCTTTGGGTTGGGAGATTAGGGTTTAGGGCTTTTTGTGGCAGTACCTAAACCCTGCAACACAAACTCTAGCTCAGAGTGCTTTGGCAACTGCCCTGCAGTGGGCTTCGGCACCCTAAACCCTGAACCCTAAACCCTAAACCCTATAGCATTGTTCTTAGCTCTCTTGCTAAGGGTTTAGCCGTTGCTCGCCTAGGGCTTGGGTTCGAGGGCTGAGGGTTCCGGTGCGAGCTTAGGTTCAGGGGATTCGGGTTTAGGGTCTAGGGATTGGGCATGGCGTTTGAGGTCGAGGATGTTAAGGTCAGAGGATGATGGGCTTCAGGCATGCTCTCAACGGGTGGATAAGGGCCCCCAATGCAAACCCAGAGGTTTAGGGTTTAGAGTTAACATTTCAAGGTTCAGGGTAGACAAATCTTAAATGGACGCCAACCCCGTCTAATGCGGTTTGTGTATGTGGGGCTCCTGTTGGAGGAGAGCCTATATCAACCCCATGATAAAGGGACGTGGGGTATGTAAGCCGCACCATGCGTGACTTCGGCGCAGGGATTCTGCCACCTCAGACCCTAAACCCCACAGAACCTCGACCCTCTGAAGCCCGTAAGTCTTCAACCCTAAACTCTAAACCCTAAACCCCAAAACCTCTAAAGCCTAAAACCCTTCATCCAGGCCAAGCAACCAACTCCACGCGGATGTCTGCATAGCCCGCAGGCACCTCTCCCAGTTCCTGGTCATTCGGAAAGCTTATACGGTTTGGGAAGGACTTATTTGGCCTTAGATCTAGGATTTAGAGTTTGGGGTTTGGGGTGAGGGTTTTAATTACGGTCTAAGTCCAAGGTTTTATTTTAGATGTAAGATTTAGGGCATTGGTCTCAAGCACTAGATTTAAGCTTCGGTTGGGGTTTAGAGTTTCGTTTTGGGCTTCTGATGTAGGATTAGCTTTTTATCTTGACCCTGAACCCTAAGCCCGAAACCCCAAGCCCAGGGTTCAAGGTTTAGGGCCACCTCAGACCACCCATCTCCAGAAAAAACAAAGAACTCCCGCAGGGGCACCAGAAACAGTTTGGGTGGTTTTCCAAAATTAGGGGTACCTTCTATGTAGGGAAACTACACGATTGGCAACCCTAAAACAGGTGCTTTGAGGGGCTGCATGTCACTTCGGACAAGGGTACTGCCTACATAGGTCATGATCGCCGTGCAAGCCCCTACCCTGAACCCTAAACCCCGAACCCTACAATGCTAACCCTTCGACTCCAAACCCTCACGCCTTCCAAGTTGAACCATAATATACCCTATAGAATCCCTATAAACCCTAGTAGTTTCCATTTGATTTTCCATTATCCCTGTATAGCCCCAATATATACCCTATATACAACCCTCACGCCTTCCAAGTTGTGTTCAGCACATCCAGGCGAAAGGTTCCAGTCCTGCTGCAAGCCCCATCGGAGATATGGGTTTAGGGCTTAGGGGTTTAGGGTTTAGGGGGTGTTTCTCAAATTCAAACAAGGGCAACAAGAGGGCCTTGGCATACATGCGGATTGTCGGGGTCCCTGCTGAAGATTATGCACAATTCAGGTGGACAACTACCAAATCGTATGTTTCGCATATGTTTCGGGTTGAAGGCTCCATTATGGGCCTAAATCCTAAAACTTGAACACTAAACTCTACACCCTTAACCCTAAGCCTCAGTAGTTTAAGAGCCTTAGGGCCTTTCGGCAAGGAAAACCAGATGCGTCTTCAAATTGAGGGTCAATTTCCTGAAAGGGCTGCTGAGATATTCGCCTAACCCCTTTCCATGCCAGGCCCCTTTATCCTTCAATTCCGATGCGCACTCAAACAGTGAGCAGGGTTCCTTTTCACAAGGTCCTGAAGATCAGACAGCAAGTGCAAATTCTGATCTAAACCTAAACCCTGAATCCTAAGCTTCTGCAATCGCCAAGCCCCCATGCCAAAACACTAGTCACTACATGAACGCGACCCCATGTTGGCAAACATCCGTCCCGGCACCGCAATCCAACACCAGCGGCTTTATCCTTAGCAACGCGGCGTCTCAGAATGATTTTGGGGTTCAGGGCTGTGTAGGTCCAATATGAAAGTAGTGGTATCTATGAAAATACCATTGCTGAAGAGGATTAAGAATACAACTGGTAAAGTTAAAAACAGCACTTATGAGAGACTTTAGGATTAGAACTTGGATTTCGTTACCTAAGTCCTAGGTTCAGGAGCTTCAGGTTTGGAGCTTGGGATTTCGGCTTCAGGGTTTGGGGATGTAACGGCCTTGAGTTGAGAAAGCACTTAGTTTACACCACCCGCAAAATGAGGACTGCCGGACACGGTTTGGGGTTCAGGGTAAAGGGTAACGGGCAAAGGTTTTCAGAAGAGTTTAAGCGGATCCCCAGGAGCGTCTTGTACCTGTGAGAATGGTCCGCGGATCGGAGCGGGAGGGGTGGGGAAACAGGGGACACCCCGAACCCTGTGTCGCTTTAGGTAGAGCCCATGGCCTTGCGACTCACACCCCACAACCCTTAAAGCCTGTCCGCCTCAACCCTAAGCCCGTAAAGCCTACATCCCTAAGCCCTCGAAGCTTCAAATTCCTATGTCATCATACTGCATGCAGGCATCTGGTATTGCGATGAAGGGCAGGGCGCGCCAACCACCCCAAGTATGAAGATGGCCTCAGTCTCTTGGGTTAGGGATTGGGGTTGAAGGTTCAAGGTAGGGTTTAGGGTTGAGGGACTCTGCGAGTGACGTGGGGGCCTATAGAGATTCTATAGGGACAACGGTAAGAATCCTAGGGTGCTGCATAGCTTGCTGGCATCTTGAGATTGCATGGGCCATAATATAAAACTCCTACTATCCCCCTTAATAACCCCTACAATACTCCCCTATATACTCCCGACTCCCTTATATAACCCCCTTTCAAGGAGTTTAGACTACAGCTCACATGAAGATTCTGAAGACAAGCGGTGTCGTTGGGGCGCGGGGGTAAGGAGTTGGACTGTGGGAGCTTGGTTCGGAAGCCCTAAACCGTGGGTTTAGGGTTTAGGGTTACGGGTTTGGGGGTAACCCTAACATATGTTGGCTCCCTTTTGGGCGTCCCATGTTATTTTGGGGGATAGCTTCGGAGAGGCCAAGTTGTGGATGAACAGGATTCCCGGAACCATGAGCTCTAAAGCCTTAGCCTAAACCCAAACCCGAAGCTAAAACCCGAAACAGCCCAACCCTTCAACCCTTTCGCCCCAAAACCTAAGCCCTGTATTTCCAAGGGCCCATATCACCCTGAACTGTTTCCCAAAATGGGGGGACCCCAAACTAGACCCATAATCCTTATTATGAGGACCCCCAAGATGGTACCCCTAATTTGGGAAACCCTAAACCCTATACATCCCTATATACCCCTACATAACCCTGTAACCCCCTTCGAAGGTACCCTTAATTTTGGCACCCCCCGCCCCCCCATTGATACTGATAACCCCATGACACTGAGCAGCGGGCCGGCAGTGTACGACGCAACACGATCGAGCAAAATGCCGCCATGATAAGGTTCGACGCAAGGTTACTTACGACAAGGGATTTTTAAGGGAGTATAAATTTGATGTAGGCATAATTCAAGGATGTATGGGCGTCAGGGTTTAGGGCTTAGGGTCTAGCTTTAGGGGCTAGAGTTTAGAGCTGAGGGCTGGGGTTTGGGGCTTAGGGCTTAGGGTTCGAGGGTTAAGGTTTAGGGTGTAGGGTTGAGAAAGGCGTGCGCGGAGTTTTGGCAGGCACAAGTTGCACTTGGGTTTGGGCTTTCGGGTGGAGACTTTGAGCGATCGTCTGGGGCGTGCGCAGAGGTCTCAGATGGTGGCGGTGGAGGAAACAAGCCTATGTTGGTAGCTCTTACGGGTGCCACTAGAAGCAGTAGACCTGCATTTAATCGTGTCTTGCGTGTGCTGTTGTCGTGGGGAAATGGCGAGGATCTGTCATGTCTGTCCTCGGGGGTTTGAAGGTTAATGCCTGCGTTGCTACCGGCTCATGAAGCAAATCGGAGAGAACATGATGGAAATGCATATTTCCTGGAAACGCAGTCCAATACCAGCTAGCTCAGCTACATTACTAATACCTTCCCTCAAAAAACTGCACCGACCCCATCTGGAAATGAAATTTCCTTCTTCTAGTATGGTTTTCCTTGGGGAAATTCAGCATTAGAGGTTGGGAGTGGATCTGAGACGCCGTGCTAGAGGTCATACTAAGGGCTGTACATATTCATGGTATTAGAAAAATCCGGCTGTTCCTGGGTGGGAGCAGTATCCAAATTAAACTGATGCCTGAGAAGAACAGGGACAATAGTCACTGCGGGACGCGGAAAATTGACATTCAGCTCCTCCTTAACAACAGTTGTAAGCAAAAAGGGGAGGAGAACTGCTCCACCTCGAATGCAAGCTTGGGAGCTCTTCTTTCTGAGCCTCCCCAACCACAAGCCCCAAACTTTAGATAAGGAATCAAAGCTAAAGAAGGCCTATCTGCGAAAAATTTGGGACATAATCCCGTGATGGCAATGGCATCGCTAATATCTTCGCGCTTTTCTTTCAATGAACTGTAATAAGGATACGCTATTATCTACCACAAGACCATTCCATTTCAAAGTATTTGGGACTGCTTAACAGCACCCCAGTCAAGTGATAGCAGATGGCTTGGGGACACAACAACTCCGAAATCCCAAGCCTCTAATCCCTGCACCTGCCCAAGCCCGTAACCCGAAAACCAAGAGTACATAAACCCTAAAAGCCTAAATCCCTAAGTCCCAGATCCTAGGGCCCTATATCCTTCAACCCATGAAGCCCTAAAATCCTACGCCCTACAACCATATGTGTTATTCTCAAAATTATGAGCCGCATGGGTTATAGCTTACAATACAGCACCTAATATCTAGGGGTACAAATGGGACCCTGAATTTGTGAATTACCTGTATGAGATATAGTAAAAACCTCCTAGTATCCCCCCTTAACAGCCCCTATAGTAAACCCCTATATGAGCCCCTATATTATATAACCCCCCTTTAAGGAGTTGAGACTATGGCTCACACAGCCCATGCTTTCCTACATTATGCAAGGTTGCAAGGATCAAGGCTTACGGTCTGAGTTTTGAGCGTAAAGGGCTTGGGGTTGATGAGTTAGATTCTATGGTTTAGAATTTTAGGATCATAAACCCTGATCCCTAAACCCTAAACCCTAAGGGCGAAGGGCCTGGGGTCCAGGTATCGTTCATAAACATGTCGCTCGATGGCTCAAGGCTGGTAAAGGGTGCAGGGTTTGGGATTTTAGTTTAAGGTTTCGGGTTGGGTTGAGTTCATGTGTTTCGTCCTTGGCGTTCATAGCATGTTAGGCCGAGACTGACATTTGTGGTGAACCTCACCTGGATTTCAAGAAAAAAAAACGAGATTTTGGGTGTAGGGTTTCAGGTTCAGGGTTTACCCCAAACCCTAAGCCCCTAAAGCCTAAACACTATTTCCCGATCAGGGTTATAGTATGTTGTATTCAGATCCCCGGAACTTGGAAACTACCACCTACTGTTGAACCTGTTTTCTGCCCTGAAGGATCCCTACTAGGGTTGAGGGTTTAAGGTCATAAACATTAAACCCTGAACCCTAAATCAGAATTCGAATGACACCTACAAAGACCAGCCGAGAATTTCTTCAAAAAGATTTTAGGGCTTAGGGTTGCTAGGCTAAACGCTAGAACTGAAGACCTAAACCCCTAAACCCTCAGCCCCAAAGCCCGCTCCACAAACGCCGGACCCTAACACCGAACCCCCATCCTTGAATTCCAAGGCGACCCGTGCATCCTGGAACCCCCTGTTCCGAAACCCAAACCCTGAGCCGTAAAGTCTTTGGGGCTATATTAGGGATATATTAGGGTTATATTGGGGTTGTATTAGGGTTATATTAGAGGTATATTGGGGTTATAGTAGGGGTATACCCAGGAGCCCCAAACAGCGCCTGTCCTCAAGTCGCCCAAGGCACTCGACCCACCCGCTGCTGACAATGCCATCTGAGACACCTCCCGGGCTTCGGACGTTTAGGGTTTAGGGTTTAGGGTTTAGGGGTTTAGGGGTTAGGGTTTAGGGTTTGGGGTTTAGGGTTTGGGGTTTAGGGTTTAGGGGTTAGGGTTTTAAGGTTTAAGGG